>JALPSE010000294.1:6740-24261 GCA_030558545.1 Bipolaris gigantea | reverse complement strand
GCCCCCAAAGGGTGACTTACGGAGCCTCAGTGATGCCCAGAAAAAACCGACACGCAACCATACCGCCGAAATTCTGCACGAGCGCGGTACACGCGGAGACAACGGCCCAGACGAGCATCCAGCTGCTCATGTAGATGCCGGGTTTGATGCGCGTGATGAGCATGTTGGAGGGGATTTGCATGAGGACGTAGCCGACGAAGAGACTGTTTCGCTACCATCAGTACTTCCGTGTACGTGCATGTGGATGCATGTGGGATTGTTGTTATTTTATTTTGGAGGGAGAAGGAGAGCGGGTACGAACATGCTAACACAGGTATTAAACTGCACCCCCGTCATCCCCAGATCCTCCTCGAGATTATTCAGTCGTGCCTGTGCGATGGCGTTGCGATCGACGTAGTTGAGAAAGTACATGCCCATCAGCGTCGGCTGTTCCCATTTTTCATTAGTATGTACTTTCTCTCTCTCTCTCTCTCCTACGTTTACGCTGGAAAGCAAGCGTGAGTGGGAGAGGAGAGAGCGACGTACCATCAGTCTCCAATCAATCTTCCTCACCAACGCAATCTCCTCGGGATCACTCTTGCGTTCCGCGCCCGTGTAGTCGGCAGCGCCCACCGCATGTTTCTCAGCCCCGAGCTCCGACTTGTCGTCAATGTGCGATAGGACTGCTGGTTTTTCGTCGGTGGGCTCGACGACAGGCGGGGGTTGTTTCGGCGCCATTGTGCCTGAAGTCCTTGCAGCCTCCTGACTATGTCTCTCCCAATTGAAGAGGCAAGGAATTGAGTTGTAAGGGTAAAAGAGAAAAAAGAAAAGAAAGAGCCGAGAAAGGAAAGTAAAAGTCCTATATACCTGGCCGTGGGGGGAGGGCGGCACTGCGCAACCCACCCACCGGTCCCTCACCGTGTTACTACCTAGTCTTCCTCCCTCCCAGATCCCCTTGCAATCACCAAACTTGGCAAGCATTGGCATACATTGCTTCAGCTCCCTCCACCTCGGCGTTTTCCCCGCACTACTGGTCCGTTCGACTTTGCCCACGGTACAAGCTGTACACAGGCAAATCCAGCCCATGTCGGCCGGGGCACAGGCGCAGCCACAAACGCTTGGCCTGCAGCGCTGGGCATCCGCACCTGGGCTTGAGCACGCACGCAACGGGCAACGGCAAAAGCTCCTGGCTGGCTGGCTGGCTGGCTGGCTGGCTGGCTGCCCTTCGGCGCTTGTTCTGCCGCCGATTGCACTTTTCCCATGCGAGAATTGCGGAGGTGGCGGGTGAGGGTGCACTGAGAATCCGGGGAAGAATCTGGGGCCGATTGTTCGCGTCTTGTGTATACACGGAGATAGTGCAGCTGATGAGCTGCTAGTGCAATGCTGAGGCATGGGGGGGGGGTTGGCGTTCTCGACTCTTGCGCACTGTCACCCGTCATGGGCGTTGTCAGAAGTGGGATCGTACATTGGTAAAGTGTGGTACGATACTACTACCAAGTGCTAGACTGGCAGACGCGGTACCGCTGATTGTGGGTTTTCCCACCCCAGGTATTACAAGCCCCCCCTCCCCCATGCTTAGTTTGCTTTTTGCTTCTGGCCACTGTCCGCGGTCATAATTGCAGAATTATGTAGCTTACCTCTCCCGCGTTTATCTTGTGCTTGCACAAAAAGAGGGTATGGAAGAAGAAGAAAAAAAAAAGTCTCATTGCTATCGTGTACTTCGTTAATCAAAATCATCACAAGTCGCTGAATCGAACTGGACAATAAACACAAGGTCCTTACAGGCAATTACACATGCCCGCTCTGCTTTTCCTTTGCCATTGCGTCCAGCCCGTCCAGCCCGTCCAGCCCCTGCTGGAGGTGCAACAGGTAAGATTTCGAGCCAGTTGTCGAGCCGCGTTTCAGCAGGCGGCACCAAACTTGTACTCTACCTGTCCGTTCCTGATGGCGGGGAAGACACCAGCGTCGATGAGCCTGAACGCATCCCACTCAGCCGCACTCTCGGTCTTGAAGTTCCACCAGAACCAGCCCTGAGTCGTCGACTCAAAAGCGCGGATCTGGGCCTCGATGTAGCGCCTGGAGTCGTCCTTGTAGGAGGCGGGCCACTGCGCTAGATCGTTTCGCCAGCCGCACTCGCCCAGCTTGGGGTTGCCCAGGTAGGTACCGTCGTAGCGGGCACCACGGCCGTAGCCGTTCAAGTAACGTGCACAGTCCCTGCCGGCAGTCAGTTGGTGTGCTTTGTTTCCGGACAGGTAGAAAAGGGTCATGCTTACGTCATGGCGGAAGTCCACTCTCCAACTACAGCATACAAGTCAGTAAGCGTCCATGGTATCGCATCGTCTTGAACATACCAAAGGTCCACTTGTCTGCACCGCCATATGCGCCAGTGTTCCTGCAGGCCTGCTGGGCGTGGCCGGCGGGCGACAGTTTGAGCAGGTTAGAATCGAATACTTGGTACTGGTGGTTGTCAATGGCTACATTCTGCGCGTTGGCATCTGAAGGGGTAAGGAAGCCGTTCCACGAGCTTGGCGCAGTGAAGCCGTCAGAAATGATGACTGGCGTGTCGGAAACCTCGCGGACTTGGCCGTAGCCGTCGCGGTAGAACTGTGCAAGAACATCGCGACTGAGGCCGTTGTAGAGTGCAGGCTCGTTGAGTAGTTGGATGCCGATGATGACGTCCTGGTAGCTCTTTTGTGCGTACTTTTGCGAGATTGTGCGCAAAACTTGAAGGGTCCTCCGGATGGTGTCGCCTTGCTGCCATGTGGGGCGATCCATGCGCTGGCCAGAGTTGTCAAACCCGTTCTGCGATCCGGGTGCACCGTGGAGGTCAATGATAATCTTCAGGCCTAGGCTGCGAGCCCAGTCAATGGCAGCATCAATGTAAACAGCTGCTCCGCCAACGTAGGGCGAGCCAAAAGTGTCGTAGGCCCAGTATCCAATGGGTATACGGACGACATTGAAGCCAGACTGCTTGATTTTGTTGAAATCTTGCCAGGTCACGAAAGTATTCCAATGGTTACGGAGGATGTTGAGGGCATTTTGGCTGCCAAGCTTTTCCCCCAATGTGTACTCTAGGCGTTATTAGCACCAGTCTCGGTACAAAGTCCATGCGGCTTACCGTCAACAATGTCATTTTGTGGACGGCCTCTGTTTGCGTTGTCGAAGATTGATGGGGTGATCCAACTAGGGACCAAGGTCAGCGCATGTCACAAGGCATAAAACAAGCATGTCGCTTACGGCTCCAGGACCAGCCATCCACCAATGTTTACACCGCGAATCTTCTCCGATCCCCAGTTGAAGCCGACTGCACGCTTCTGCTGGCTAAAGAAGAGTCAGCAGGGACACGACACGATGTTTGTTTCGCAGTGATGCGCTGATAGCATCACTTACGCGGGAGCAGCCAGGACAGCGGCACATAGCGACAATGTCGAAATGAGTTTGGTGAGAAGCATGTTGCACAAGTGACTTTGCCCTCAGATTGCGTTGCCAGGGTGAGTTGCTGGAGTGGAGAGGTCAAGACGCGGTCATGGAGGTCACTCTTATACTAAATCAGAGCGTGAGCATGCAAAGAAATGCCAACATACCCAGCCAGGTCGTTGCAATAGCGCCCATGGTTCGCTCGCGGGAACTATAATGGCTGTAGTCCTAGACTGCACATGACAATGGCAAGTAAGCGGGGAGCGTCTTGGAGAGCAGAATAGGCAGGTCTCCTGCTACTCGAGTCTGTGCGGAGTGGAGATGTCTGAATCAGCCAGTGCGCTTGCGACACGATTGGCTGCGTGTCCGGGTGAGAGTGAAAGCCGGAGCATGCATGGAAAATGCCTCTTTGGGCACAGTATGGGCATCTCGCGCAAGCAGCAAGTGTGAGTAGGGCAGCGGTGGGTGGTGAGGTAGCATGTGATGGCTGCAAGCGACACTTGGCGGCAGATGCAGTTGTTGTCGGTGGACTATGCTGTACATTCATCCTGCTCTCCACGGCGATACAATCACACGGCACTGCAAGTTTAGACAGGGGTGTCGGCACGTGATGCTGACATGCACTTGCTCGTGCGTCCTCCTCCTTGCCGAGAGAAGACACATGGGTACTCTAGAATCGGGTTTTCGCCGCAGCACATGTGCCGGGTCAACACGAGCACAACACCGCCCGGCTTCCGACCTGATCGCCGGCGAAGCGGAGTCTTGGGCGTTGCATGGCGTTTTTGACGTCGCGAGTGACAATGTCAAGGTCGGGACTGAGGCACGTTTGCCACGGGTCTCGGCTTGGCGCAAGGCCGCGGGCTAGTTTCCGCCCCGTCATCTGATCTCCACCCCGGCCTATAGCAGCGCAGAGGCGGTCTGTCGCAGTCCAAGGCCGTGGGTAGTTTGTCGTTGCCGCAAGGCGGTCAGTTGCGTAGTCTGTCTGGACCCTGGACAAAGCCGGCTAGTAGCAGTCTGAGGGGATAGCGGGTGGCCGGGGCGAGGCACCCCACAACTCCCCAGTGTACCCCACACTAGCCGCCATGTGACCAGATGCCACTTTCCGACGTCAACCATCACCGGTCGTGTGATGGCTTCCATTGCATGCGAGCCAGCTGGCCGACGGGAAAGACCCGCAACCCAACCTGCCATCGGTCCCCCGGATTCACATGCATCCATGTTACTCCGGACATGAGCGCCGCGGCCAGGAGTATATGCCTCGGACTTGACCTCGCAGTATGGTAGGCTACTATCCAAGGTAGAACAATGAAAACTTTTGAGGGCCGAGCACGTCAGCTCGACAAGTGCATGTTTCCAGCATGCTCCGACATACTATACAACCCATACACACGTCCAGTATACGTACTTTTTGTTTCACCAGGAAGCTTACAGCCTCCCGCCGATCCAACCGCCTAACCACAGAAATCCAGGCACTGCGGCCGCAGCCGATAGTCCTCCCAGTACCGCTGCCATGGTCGCCCATCCGTGTGCTTCGACAATGAACCCGGCCAGCAAAGGCCCGGCCATGGAGCCTCCCGCAAAAGCCATATTGAACAATGCATACGCTTGAGCAAACGCACCGCCCTTCCCGAACCCAGGCCGTCCGCTTGCAATCAACTTCTTCTCCTTTGCTTCCGCCACGGCTGAAATCTCAGCCATGACGGGCGCAAGCGTCATGCCCATGAAGAGACCCGTGACTGCCAACAATGCACATAGGAGTACCTTGTCCTTGATCGTATTCTCCGTGACAAAACGCAAGCACACCAGCGGCGGACAGCCGCATAAGAACCCGATGATGACAAGGTATCGTCCGCCGTACTTGTCGCACAGCCAGCCCCACAGTGGCGCGAGAAAGCTCGGGATGGCAATGGGAAGAAACAACAGCGCCGCACCCGTTGCTGTCCAGTGGAAGGTATTTGCAGCGTGAATGGCAAGCACCGAGTCGAATGCCGTCAGCAAAAGCGCCTGAATGAGGGTGCAGAACAGCGAAGCAAGTAAGCGTCGGGAGTAGAGCAGTGATACAACGGGAGGAAGACGATCCCGCAGCCGCCGTCGAGGCGGTCCCTGCCGCTGCATTTCGAGCTGGCTGGCTTCCGACTGGGCTGGTGTTTTGGTAGCATCTGATCCCTCACTTTGTGCTGTAGCGTCTCCACCCAGGCTGTCATGCGCCTCGCCTGGTCGGCGTCCTATCGCACTGGCATCCCACCTTACCGCCACCTTCTTTTCCACAAGGAGTAGTCGGAGAATCACGTCCAGCCCAATTAGTGCATAACCCATGCCGAAAACAGCATTGTAGCCAGCGCGATCATACACGATACCCCCCAGAAGCGGAGATATCAGCATGCCAAGTGACATACCTGTCGACAGCCATCCCGACGCTGTGGCAAGCTGGTCTTGGGGCACCGTATCTGCTAGCAACGCAAGCCCAACAACCCACCTGCAAAGCACGGTCAGTTACCTAACCCTCTCGCGCCGATGAATAAGATGAAAAACAAAAGCGTCTCCTTACACCACAGCCGCCGAAGCGCCTTGAAACACACGCCCAGTAATTAGCACACCAATCGAATTTCCAAGATTCAACAACACGGTTGATCCCAGCAAAACGAGCAAGCCCACAAGCAGCGGCATGCGCCGGGACGACCCGCGGTCAGCAAGCCAGCCGCACACGGGTGAGCACGCAAGAAGAGACGCTCCGTACACGGCCACGAGCACTGAGACCCAGTACTGCACCCGGTCCTCGTCCACGTGGCTGCGCGACGAGATGGCGAAGGGGACTACGGGCACGATGACGCCATAGAGAAACATGTCCTATGTACACACGTAAATTAGTTTCGCCCTACGCGATGGTGTAGGGTTGAGGTGTGGATGGGGCAGCGGTGCTGCTGCTGCTGATGATGACTGAGACTTACCGTGAAGACAGCCAAGGTCACAGTCCCGATGATAAAAGTGTCCGAACTCCTGTATTCAAGGAGGAAAGGGGGCTCGGATCCGCGTTGTGTGAACCATGATGACCATTTTCGTTGCCACGTCTTAGCACTGTCTTTGCCATGGCCATGTTGAAGCGCAGGGGTTTCCGCGTAGCAGGTAGCCTTGTATTGCTGGTCGTCGGGTGTATCGCGCTGCTGCGCTGGCTCTGCTGCGAGACTCTTTTCCATGTTGGCTGTCCAGCCTTTTTGATGTGGATGGAGGGAGGGGAAAGAGGGGTTCAGGCGCGTTTCTCGATGCGCCCTGTTGTGTGAATTGTTCAGAGTTCAACACTCGTCACTGGTTTGCGCGGGAGATCCAATCAGTAGTAGCGTCCATCTCCCGGACTCGGCATTGTCCGCAGGCCCGGGCTCGATTTCCGCATCGTGATCCACAGTCGTGCGGATCAAATTCCACGAGGTTCCATGCAACATCCGACTTTCTCGCAGAACTGTCATATGTACGTGTGTGTACTGGGTAGATTGCGGAAGCAGGGGCAGTAGGGCGGTGGCGAAACGCTCCACTTTGTGATGTCTCTTTCGATACAAGATTCTAATGTATTATTCATCTACCTTACGTAGTAAGTATAGCGTTGTACTTACTCTCTATACCACGTGCTGAGAGCTAGAGATGTCATAAATATATCGTAAGAGAATACTTGCCGTAAAGCTTTGGTCCAAGAGATTAAGGCGTACTGTTACTATATTGCAGAGGTTTTGATCTCTCCACAGTCGGACTGAACAAACCGCCCTATTTACTCCACGGCGCCTACTTCCGCAATTTACTGAGTAGCATGTACTGTGAATACATCGCATTCCCGATTGTTGTTGAAGGTCACGTTGTGGCCGTTGATTTGTTCAGCATGTTACTCTTGTTTATTGCAAAGGAGCGATATATACAACATTCAATTCAGCATAGGCAATTTTACAGTATGAACAACCAACTCACGTTTTCCATCATGCAGACCTCCTCGAAAACCTTGATCGCAGCGCTGCCCAAAACAGAGACGCTCTTGGACGTCGATGAACTGACATACGGGTATCTGAGGCGCGGCATCGCGTCATCATGCACATCTCCACTGTCAACCCTGGCCCAAAGCTAACGGCAACCACATCGTCTCTGCCCGGACCCAGATGTCTCATATTGTCGAGTACCACGAGTACGGATGCGCTCGAAGAGTTGCCATGGCGCTTGTAGACGTCGAGCGAGGCTCTAATCTGGTCATCGGTAAGACCGAGCGAGTCTTGTGCGCCATGCAATATGGCAGCACCCCCGGGATGAATTGCCCAATCAAAGTCTGCTGGCGCGCGGGGCAACGCCACTCCCTCACGAACAGCGACGTTGGATGCGTTGCAGAGATGTTGGAAAATCGGTGTAATGGCACTGATTGCTGCTTTGGGAACATCTTTCGCGATAGTCGCTATCAAGCCTGCTATCGGAGTTAGTTGACCGGCGGTCATGTAGAGAGTACAACGTACTGACCGTTTTTCCCAAAATTATACGACATGAAACCAGACGTTCCCGGCGCCAGCATGCTTGCCCATTCCCTCAGCTGGTAAACGGGGGCTGGAGACGGAGCCAGCGCAAGCGCATTGCACACGACCAGTGCAGCCGCACCATCGGAGAACAATGCAGGTGCTATCCGCAGCGTCTCATCCCCGCCCTTGAACATGTTTTGCATCTCTGCCCGAAAGAAGAGACTACAGATTTCGCATGCGACGACGAGGACTCGTGCCCTGCGCCTCTTGAGCGAGGCAGCGGCTGCAATGTCGGCTGCTGCTCGCAGTGCCGACAGGCCTCCTGCGCAGCCCACGCCCTGGACGAGAGCACGCTGCACGTCTGGCCCCAGGCCGAGTTTCTCGCACACAAAGAGATCGTAGCCCGGGTTGTCGGAGTTGGTGCATGTCACGGCAACCATGTGTGTTATCTCGTGTGGCCCAATTCCAGCTTCCTGCATCGTCTTTTCACACGCAGCCGCGGCGAGCGCGACGCCTACGGTACGAAAGTCGTGGGATATCGAGTGGAGAGTTGGCGGCAAGGCGTCTTTCTGGGTCCATGTGGTATGGTCAAAGACTGTTGGACGGGAAGAGATCTGTGTCTTTGTGTTGAAGCCAATAAGCTTTTGCACACTGTGTACGTGAGAAGACGTGCTTGGGATTCGGAACTGTACTGACGCGGGTGAAGAGATGTGGTCAGGGTACAGACGCTGAAGCAATTCCTCAAAATCCTCCTGCCCGATCGCATACTCAGGGTACTGGTGGCCCAAACCGGTAATGTACAAACCATTGTTGTTGCTACTTCGTGTCATACCCAGGATTGAAGACCGGCGTAAAATGGGATGATTTAGGTACTGGTGAGGCCGGGTTATTAGATCCTTGACACAGTAAGCCTGGCAGATTCTTCATATAGTATATATCTTTTCCTACTCCTCGGCCCCTACATTGTAGCTCCTCAAGTCGCCGTTTAGTGCCTTAGCCTGGGATCCGGTAGATAGGGTATACTATCCAGTCATACTCCCGGGTTGCCAATACTCCTGCGCAGGATCGCGGGATACTATCATGGACCCTCCGCATTCACTTCGTTCTGGTGAAAGAGTCATGTCCGGCAGCGACAGCCTTGAGCGTCCCTGGAATCGGATTGGTGATACGCCACTAACAACACGATTAGGATACGGTATCTTGAGCTCTTGATAGGGCCCGGGACATGTGGATAGCACATGGCACTGCCGAAACGGCTGTGTCGTATCCATTGCAAGGCTGGTTCTGCATGGATTTGAACCCAATGAGGTCTAGGAACCGCGTCTGCAGTTCTTAGCTTTGCGCCACCCATGAACACGAGTGCAATAAAAAGCTTTAATGGGACTTTGTAGGCCCCAGATGCGTCTCGTTGTCGTCAGATAGAAGTTTTGGCGTCTATGGCGTTCACTTCTGCCTAGACACTCTCATCTTATTCCAAAAGGCTGTCCAATGGCAGCTCCAGGTGGATCGGTTGGATTCATGGCCTTCACCCTAAATATTCAATGACATCCATGAATGGATATGGTGCGTCATTGAGTAGTCACCAATCTCAACCGTACAGCCCGGGTGTGTGGGCTTGTTCGTACAGTTGTGTTTCATCAGTCCGGCCTCGCAAGCGATTTCGCACCCAAACTAGCCATTTTCGCTACACTACATCTTAGTAACTATTAATAATTATAATCAAGTTTTAAATAAATTATATATGAACCCTATGGAGTAGTAACAGTGATCAGACAAGAGTTTTGGATTTTTTCAAAGTTTCTACAGGAAAACCGTAGTTTTTACTTTCTTACGCTATTTTTACGCTCTCTTTACTTGAAAACAACACTACTGTGATTTTCCTCTATTGTAACTGACTAGACTCTGGCGTATTATATAAAACGAACTTTACTACTACTAAAGAGTATAGAGTAATATAAATAAATAAGTAAGAAGATGATTTCAAAAGAAGTAACAATCCTTTTGAGTGTAAAGCGCTGTATATTGGTGGAAGAAATTCTACCGAGGCTAGACTTTTGAACTAGTACTGTACAATTCAACGTTGTCGTGCAAGTCGATCATGCTATCGGTCAAGAGATCGACCTCTCCGCCCCCATGGCCCCACCACGGCTTACTTATCAGCTGGACCAACACATCTACGCAGCCACACACCACTTGTTCGTGGAGGTCGCCGACTGTTGATTACCGGCGCCTGAAAAGCGAATAGTTGACGAAAATGAGGGTGAATGGCCAACACAGGCTGAACTAAGCGCCACAAGAGTAGGTCGGCTAGAGGAAGAGCTGGCAATTGGAAATCGACAATGCACCCAAAAGGCAGCGGGGGCATGCCTCGTCGACCAGACACGCAGGCAATGCGCATGGAACTATGGGACGACGAGAGCGCGAGGCATCCAAGAAGCCGTCTCCAACAATCCCATCCTACTCGTACGCACTAGTCTCGCCAGCGATAGATCAGCAGCTTTGATGCCAAGTTGGCGGTTTACGGGCCGAAGCGCTTAACAAGTATGGCATGCATCTGACTATACAGACGACACGTCTTCCCGAGGGCAGTGCCCGCGTCACAGCAGCGATGCCGCACAAAGGGTCATGGGAAAGGCCAGGAGATGCAGGAAGCATCCATGAAGTCCGGAGACTGCTCAAGGGCTCATCGGGTAAAAGTATATTGCAGTACGGATAAAGATAGAAGAGATTGGTGTGCCGCTATGGTAGACCCATACCTATAGCAGCTGCATTATGGTCATCAACGACAACCACGACACAATCTGACGATGACCACTTTGTAGTCGTAGATCTCGCCCGTGACCTACCGTTCCCACCAGCAGCCACGCCACCGCATTGCAAGGTCTATCTTTTTTCTCTCGTCGCTTCATCCGGTCTAGATTGCTACTCGTCTGCTCGGGAGATAAATTTGTGCTGGGCCGTTTGTTGGAGCGGTGCCCGAAGGAGCCGAATAGGAACCTAGAAATAGCGCCTGCTCACCTGCATACTTATGGCGCAGCCATGGTGTACTGTGTCAGACGGTATGTTACTAGATCCAGTGCCTATGGCCACATGCCCACTGACAATGGATCTCGGGTTTATTGGCCCTTGAATCACAAGTGCGTGTCTGCATTCGTGCTAGGGAGCGGGGAAGCTGTACATGCTCAATGGTAGAGATGAGCAGAGACGGCGATGATAGGTGCTTGAGGAGAATGCACACGTCTTCTTCGAGGCAGTATGGAAGCAATGTTGTAGGGTTTGGAGAGCGATGCCAGATCGGATGCATGCTGCCTGCAGGCTGTATGCCAGGGCCTAGGACTGTGGGGTACTGCACGTGATATGGCGATAATGCTACTAGCTACATGCAGCCGGCTGGTGGGGTGGATGGGATGCTGAGTACACATGTATGCGTATTCGCAAGCCAGTCTTGGCTGACATTGTTCATGCTGGGGCGACTTGGATCAAAGATAAAATACTCGCTCCGTAGTACCGAGGTGGGGGCCACCGAGCAGACCACGCCATAGGGGAGGTCAAGACGTCGATAAAAGCCTTGGACTGTTTCGGGCCCTCCTTGATGGGTTTTCGGTGCCACTGTGAATTACGCACCGTCAAGCAGAGCGTAATCTGTGTAGGGTCAGCCTTGTTCTCGGGCTTCCGTAACATCCGTGCTTCGCGCAATGCTTTCCTAATCGGGACTACTGCCTTGCAGGGCTCCGACTAGGCGCAAATGTGTTGGAAAACCACTCGCGAAAGGGCATTCTTTGCAGGTTAGTGCTTCCCGTGATCTGGCGTGAGGCTCACCTCCCAAAATTTACTTAATTATGCGTCGCCGCCAACTCTCGCTGTGGGCTGGGTAGAAGAAGGGGTGGTGCGAATCCTGAACGGTTTGCCTTGGCTCACAGAGAAAGAACGGCATCTATTCCACGGCCGCGTTAGGACGGGTGTGCGAGTCAAACTATCATCGACGACTATGCTCCAACGGAACAGCATGCACGAGTCACACGCATCGACGAATGGCGATTCCCCTCCAATTCAGCATCAAAGACAGTGAGAGCAAGAAACCATTTGAATCCCCTGGCGGGTGCTGACTTACCAGAAGCATGGACAGGAGGGCCAGCCCCCCTAGTAGAGACAGCAATGTTATAAACATATTCTCACGCTTGCCACGTGAGCTCCGAAATCGCATATACATCTTCTGCCTTGAAGGAAGCTATGACAATGAAGTAATTGTGCGCCGCGCTGCCTTGGGCAGGACCTACCGCTTCACTCATCTGATCCGAGAACCTTGCGGCCAATACTCATACCGATGGACCGAAGACCCTGTTCCAGCCTGTTTGAGCAAAAAGGGCTGGGACGTTAATCTTGCACGGGAAATGCTAGAGTGCTACTATTGGACACGCACTTTCAAGTTTGCTCATCACGAAATGTGCCTGCTTGAGCCATTTCTCAGCACGGATGGCTTTGGCTTTGGCACGACCCCAGCCGTCTATGCACGACGGCTACAGATACAGATTCAGCCTCTTCTCTTTGCCTTTTTGTTGCCCGATAACCGGAAGATTGAAGAGCAGCGGTTTGGTAGTGCCATCGAGGCACTCGGTATGATCCAGACGCCGCGCACCGAAATTGCAATCGAAGTGGACTTGGCGCAGGCGTCGCTGAGTGACGCTGATTACGACCATTTCCTGCATGCTGCCACCAACTTTACCATTCAAATACAGAGCGCAGTGGATGCATTGAAAATGAAGGGCCTGCGTATCTCCCTCAGGGTCGTCGGATCCCAACTTCAGCTGGAAACGAGGGCAAATGCTCCCGAATCAATGGCGACCGGCAGCGCTGGCCTGATTTCACCGGTGTTGCCAGTGTCGCAACGGAGTTTCCATGAAGCTTTGAGGTATTGATCAGTTGTCCGTTACGAGAGGCTATGCCGATTACGGCTCATTCCATCTGCCGAGTGGGCCCCCTGTCGCGTGCCATCTGCAAGGCTCCGAATCCGGATCCAGGGCGCCTGTTCTGAAAAACCATCAACAAACACTCAAGCAACGTGAGCTTCGACAGCAAAGCCCACTACTTGCTTTACTCTCTGTGGGAAGTACGACACCCACCACGCTCACTCGATTAGAAGCACGACCACTTTATGTTTCAAAAATTGTAATTTCCAAGGCCGAGGGAAAACGGTAACATTACAGGTGGGGAATAAAATGCATGTGCGCACTGCGTACACAAAAGGAGTATAGGCGCAAATACATGTACAGGTTCTTTTTCCGCATGCTCTTATCTTGAGCTGCACAGTATGGCCTGAGTGATCTATAGTAACCAAAAACCTGATAATGTGGTTCAGTTGCAGTAGGTTTCTCAGGAAGGCCATCACGTAGACTGCTTGTATCTCTTCTTTTACGACACTAGGCTCTCATGATGACACCAAGTGTCTTGGTGCTCAATAGATGGGCATGCGAAATGACTTATAGATGAGGAAACCCATTTTTTCCAACATTGCGAATGCGCGGCCAACGTGCGACATGTACAGGCGGAAAAGGGGGAATGAAGACAACTACAGCCGGGCGGCGCGGTCGGTTTTCTTCGGGATACCAAGCTTCGTTTGCCACAATGCCAAGGAATTTGCCATGTTGAGAGTGAAACCTGCCCCTCTCTAGAATTAAAAGCGGCTTTTGAATTTCACGCACTATTCTAGTACTGAACCTAGTTTTCTTAATGCACTAGTTTGCACAAAGGGGTCAGTGAGTTTCAGCGCTGATGAAGCTTCCACAATCTCTTCACGATTTAACTACTGCACTATATCGGGAGACAAGATTACCATCTCTAGCCACCTCTGGTAACCTGTATCAGCTAACACACCAACTAGTAAACATGGCGCAATTCTATCACGCACTACCAATGCCCTTGCAAAATGCATAGGCGGGAAAGGCAATCGAGATAGGTATACATCAATTCAACGTCAGCTCGGCTACACAGCACCCTTCCAAGATTTGACGAGGTTCTCTGATAGAAGTTGATCGGGATTTATGGATTTATGGATTTCCCGTTCCGTTTCAACTACATATTCCAGCAGCTCGACGGCCTCCTTGAACTGCCCGTTGGCGGGGTATACTCGTATAAGCTCATGCTCTGACGCTAGCCGTTGGGGGTGGTCTTCTACGAGCACTATCTGCTTGTATCTTAATCACGTGTTCTAGCAGCCCAGTTACTTTTTTGATCTGTCCGTTGGTAAGGCATGCTCCTGCGAGCGCATGCTCTGGCACTAGTCGCTTCAGATCGCGCTGTTTAAGTGACTTCCTGTGTTCACACGGCTGCTTGAACCATGTCACTGCTTCTTGGATCCTCCCATCAGCCTACAGACAGTGTCCTACTAGAGACATAACTCCAACCTCTCTTTTACCGAAGATACTCGGTTGTCCTCGAGCAGCCGTAGCGCGTGTGGCAAATGTGTCCCCCATTTTGTCCGGCTCGCGTAGTCGACAATACTGCCGAAAACAATGACTGCATCGTCAGCGTTGCCAACGATCAACAGCCACTTCCCTGCCCGATCCGTGCCCAGATACCGCTTGAACTGCTCTTTCACATCGTCCTCGCCATCGGCCACCTGAGGTACGCCGAGCAGTCGTACTGCTTTAGTGCACGCCTGCTCAAAGGTCCCCATGCTGAGCGCAGGCATCCAGAAGACGGACATCTCGGACCAGCGCTCTTTCACCATGTACGCGAACCAGAGCGCCATCTGTGTCTTGCCCGTGCCGCCTAGCCCAACAATCGACATCTCGTAGCACGCTCTATGGACCATGGGTTTCTGGGTCAACTCGGAAGACAACTACGAAACCGAAGCTGACGGAAGTGAACAGGAAGACACACTAGTAGATGATGGAGCGTTGGCCATTGCAAGTGCGAAAGCATACTAAAAGGTCAACTTACCCAAGACCCCCAGACTTTCCGATGGTACGAACGGAAGGGTCTACGCTAGTGATGATTCATGCTAGCTTTTAATGAACCAGAGCACGAGTCATGTCTACATCTCACGTTCTGACCATCTTCAACTCTGTGTGCAGTTCGCTTTCCATTTGCACTCCCACTGGTATGATGTTGCTTTATGACTGCATTAGACTCGGAGAAAGAAGTTCATTTTCACAGCATTCCCTGCCTGGCATACAAATCTTATAATATCCGAGCAAAACTACAGAAGCAGCAGCCTCGTCCTTCAAAGGTCGTGCAAGATTCCCCGTCTTCCCCGCAACCCCGCTGCCGCAGTCGGGAAATCGTCTTCCATGGTGAATTATGATCCGCAATGCATCGCAGGATGCGGCGATGAGCCATGAAAATCTCTACGAGAAAAAGGCCACCATTGGCCAGTCTCGAATAGAATAGCTCCTACGACGGCCATGGCTTGCCTTGGGTAGTACACGACAGGACTCGGTATATAACCACCAAAAGCCCGTCGTCCTCGTTTGCTACATGCATTGCACCAATTCGTCTCACTCATGGCCGAACCAGCCCAGTCCGAGGAATCCACGCCCCCAAACCCAAAACGCCTCAAAATGTCTCCCTCTACCACCCGCAAACGCGCCATACGCATCGCAGGCTGCTCCGGCGGCTTCACCGACCGCTCAACCGCCATAACGCGCATGGCCAGTGACCCCGACGTTGACGTAGTAATGGGTACTCTGAACCCCACACAAGACTCCCTTCTTCTCGCCCCGCCCCCCCCAAAAAAAAGAGAGTATACACTAACCCGCTACGCAGGCGACTGGCTCTCGGAAATGACAATGACGCTCCACGGCAGCGGCAAAGTCAAGAACCAAAAATCATCAAAATCCAGCACCGGCAGCACAGACGGATCCCCGACGCTTCAAGAGCGCATGAAGACAGCAATGTACGCAGATACCTTTCTCCAATGCTTCGAGCCCGCTATCCCGCATCTCGTGCGCAACAAGACCAAACTCGCCGTCAACGCCGGCGCGTCGGATACCCAGCTGCTCGCCGAAGTCGTTGTTGATCTTCTCGAGCAGCATGGTGCGAGTCATTTGAAAGTCGCGTGGATAGAGGGCGATGATGTGACGGAGCAGGTGCAGAGTCTGATCAAGGACGGAGAGCAGTTTGAGAGTCTGATGCATGGAAAGAAGCTTGAGGAGTGGGGCATGGAGCCTGTTTGTGCGCAGGCGTATCTGGGGGGGTTGTGTATTGCGGAGGCGTTGAGAGGGGGGGCGGATATTGTTATTGCAGGACGGGTGGCGGACGCTGCGCCGGTTGTTGGGGCTGCTGCGTAAGTTTTGTCACCTTGTTTTCTTTGCTTTGGTCTTTTTTTTTTAGATACAGGGAAAATGGGGACGGAGGAGAGAAGCTGAGGGAAGACAGATGGTGGCACGACTGGCGAAACGATCAGTTCGACGAACTTGCCGGGGCGCTGGTGGCAGGCCATTTGATCGAGTGCTCGAGCTACGTTTGCGGGGGTTACTACTCCATGTTCAAGGACCTGGTCAAGACAGGAAAGCATGTCAACATGGGATTCCCAATCGCTGAGGTCGAGTACGATGGCACTTTCAACGTGGCAAAGGAAAAGAACAGCGGTGGTAAACCTTGGCCTCTCCCTGCAAAACACATGTCGTGTGACTGACAATGGGACAAGGCTGCGTAACCGTCGGAACATGCACCTCCCAGCTCGTCTACGAAATCCAAGGCCCCCTCTACTACAGCTGCGACGTCACCGCCGACCTCACCCACGTCCGCATGCACCAAGTCTCTGAAGATCTTGTCCGCGTCACCGGCGTCAAAGGCCTCCCCCCGCCTCCAACCACGAAAGTCGGCATTACGGCGCCTGCAGGCTGGCAGTGCGAATGGCACATGTACATGGCTGGTCTGGATATTGCTGAGAAATGTAAAGTGACGGAGGATCAAATACGATATGGTATTCTTCTCTTGCCTTGGCTTTGCCGCCCAACTACCTACTACCTACATGGTATGCTAACAGCGCAAAGCAATGGGCAACAACGCATCCCGCTTCACCACGCTCCGCTTCCACGCCATCGGCTCCTCGCCCCCGAACCCATGCTCCCTCGACGCCTCCACCGTCGACCTGCGCATCTTTGCACAAACCCGCGACGCGGACCTGGTGCGCCCCGACGTGCCCGACGCATTCAACCGCTGGTGTCTGCAAGTCTTTCTGCAGTGCGCGCCCGGCCTGTCGCTGACAAACGACGTGCGCCAGGCGGTGCCGAAGCCGTACTACGAGTACTGGGTGGCATTGCTGGGGCAGGAGCATCTGCCGCTGCGGCTGCACCGTCTGTACGGCGAGCGGGAGGTCAGACGGCTGGCGCCGCCGGCGGTCACGGCCGAGTATGGGCGGCAGCAGGATTCGTACGAGACGGCCTCGCCGCTCGAGCTGGCTGCGTTTGGTCCTACGGCGGCGGCGCCGCTGGGCGCCATTGTAGCCGGCCGCTCCGGCGACAAGGCGGCGGATTGCAACTGTGGCTTCTTTGTGAGGCACGCGGATGAGTGGGACTGGCTGCGCTCGTTTATGACGGTCGAGCGGGTGAAGCAGCTCCTGGGGCCGCACGAGTACAAGGGAGGGCGGATTGATCGGTTTGAGATGGAGGGCATTTGGGCGGTGCATTTCTTGTTGCATG
>JALPSE010000293.1:6161-35134 GCA_030558545.1 Bipolaris gigantea | reverse complement strand
TCCCCCCCCCCCCCCCCGGCCCCTTTGGATATGTACATCTACCACGATACACCCACGCATACCCCTCCTTCCCAAGATGAATCCGCGTATTCTCCAAGGAAAATACTTCGCTCCCGCTCGCTTTCGGAGCTGGAGGAGAGGAGGGTGCCGGGGTGCTGTTCTGGGGATTGCCGGTGCTAGTCATGTAGGAACAAGGAGAAGGGAGGTGTGGGAGAGATGCAGCTAGTTTTTGGAAGAGGGTGTGAATGCTGTGGTTGGGGCTCGTGTGGGTGTTGCTGCTGCTGGATGCTATGGGGTCGTCCGTGTAGAGGCTGGCGCTGTTCCAGGTGGTGGCTGGAATGTTGCTCCATGACGATGCTTGTTGTTGGGTGCATGCAGTCATGTAACGATGGCGCCTTGTAGACTGTTCTCCACGTGGCTCAGAGGCATGTGTGGAAATGGTATTCGCTCAGGGATGGAGAGAATCCGGCCATTTCATAGTGAGGGTAATACAACAGATGGGCAACCATGTGTCGTCAACCGCGTTACTCACAAAGTGCTGTTGTCGTGCTGTCGGAGGGCGTCGCTTGCATCCAACGCATCATGGATCATTGAATAATCGTGCCAGAAAAGACAATGACAGCGACCGCGGAGAGGGCAAATGGTACCTTTGTATGCGTCATCGATGATGTTCAATTCCATCACTCAAGAGTAAAGATCCTTGACCAGAGTCACGACGATACCATTCACACCGGGACCACCGCTCTCCCCTCCGTCCAACACCTGCTGGCAAAGCCTAAACCCAACCCTTTCGTAAAACGCCCGAGCCTTTGCATTCGCCTGCACCATATCCAAATGCACACCGCTCGCCCCCAACTCCCTAGCCTTGTCACAGAAGCTCTTCATCAGCACCGTCCCCCACCCCTTCCTCTGATACTCCTTCAAGATGTCAATATGAATATGCGCCGGATACCGCCGTAGAGCCTCGGGCCACGGCTGCAGCATGCTACAGCCAGCCTCATGCACCGCTTTCCGAAAATGCCTGATATCCTCTTTTTCCATGGGTGACGCAGCCTCGTCGTCGCCACCGACGTGTACACCAGGAGGAGGAACAAGCGTGGGGTCTACGCCTGGAGCAAACTCCTCGCGCCAGCGCTGTGCAAAAGACGGCGTGTCTGCTGTGCCGATGCAGTATCCGACTACACGCCCGCTGCCGTCGTCGAGCACGAAACACGTTTCTGGCGTTAGTGCGACATAGGGCCTGTACCATAGGTGTGAGCCTATGGTGCGTGCGGGTTCCCAGTCGAGAACTGGGTCGATGGTCGAGAGATACTGCGGGAGAGGTGTTGTTAGTGCATTTCAGCAGACGGCTTGGTTGCTGTGAATGTATACGCACCACGTGCATGCCATGCTGGAAGTCACGGAACGCGTCATAGGGCCGTACAAACGGCGTTTCTTCCGCCATTTGGTGTCGCCATGTGAAGGCTTGAGGATCGAGTATTTCCAACCCCACGTTCACCTTGATGTGAATCCTCCAACTTTACCGCGCGAGAGAAGGAATGGCCGATGAAAACGATACCATATATAGTCACAAGTACGTGAGATACGAATTCCATGTCAGACAGTGGCAGTGCAGTGCCCGGCTGCGAGGCTGCGGGGACAGAGGGGCTGCATCCGTTTGTGATTGGCTGTTCACTACGGTAATATATATTTCCTGTCCTCCAGATAAACACTGGAGACGTGTGTGTGCGTAGGTGGCTAGTTCGGGAAGAAACCATCAAGCTGATGTTCAGAGGCATTGGGGTCTGAAGAAAAGTTGATCTGCATGCGTACAACAACACTTTTCTGCTATACAATTCAGCAACTCTATAGTTGAAAAAAATCGTGTTTATAAGCAAAGAACAGGATATAGAGGAGATTGAGGGATTTTCTTACCCCATCCTGTGTCGGACTATTCCAAGATGGCAGGTCACTTGCTGGCAATCCGGAATTCCAGTTCCTCTTCTCGTCTCACTCGCCGTTACCGTAGATCCGGCCCCACGCATTGCCAGTCCCGGTCCGTAGCAGCGTTGGGGGTTGAATTTTTGTTTATTCTACCAAAGCTGCGAAGACGAGTTCGGAGACACGATGATGGTATCGGAATCCCGTCAAAAACAAGTAGCCTCCGTTGCCGCAAAGTGAACGGTCGTCCTGCCTGGTCTCACGGTGGACAGGCTCCAGCATCACTCTCAGCAAATGATGGTAACAAAACACATCTCATTCCCTTGCAGACGGCCATTTACATGCAATGTATCCGAATAAGTATTGATTCATAGTCCGTATTATGAATAACAGTAAAGTCGTTCACTCAAGCACATGGGCTGTCCAAGCTCAGTGACAGTAGTGTTGGATAATAGTAATTCACCAAACGCCAAAGACAACCATCAATCCACCCAACACCATGAGAATTCGCCGTTTGTTTTCTCCCGCCCCCGTCAAGTACAGGTAACGGAAATGGGTAGGCAAAGCCCAGCATTCCCCAATTGATAAATGTCCACAAAAAACACTGCATGATGCCAAGAAAACGCTCACAGGTAGCGATAATCTGGAGCACGAGATCTGCGATTGCGACCCCGAGGATTAACTGGTTGCCTATCATATGCATCATTATCCTGCTGTCCCTGCGCACCGCCCCATTGCCCTTGCATTTGCCCTCCACCCCATCCATACTGCTGTTGCTGGCCAAACTGCTGACCATACTGTTGCTGTTGACCATACCCAAAGTTTGGCTGGGGAAACCAGCCTTGTTGCGGCCCTTGTTGTTGTTGTTGTTGTTGTTGTTGTTGGTGGTGGTGTTGCTGTGGAAAGCCCATCTGGTAGCCATTTTGGAAGCCCATTTGGTTTGGCATCTGCATCTGCATGGGCATGGGCATGGGCATTGGCATTGGCATCGGCATAGGCATCGGCATGTTCATTGGCATGTTCATTGGCATGCCCATTGGTTCCATTGGCGCGTTCTTGAGCATTTCCATTTGCTGAATGAATTCCTGTTCCATCTTCGACGCGGGGTCGGCTGCTTGACGCATTGCTTTTGGTGCGGTTGGTGGCTTGATATCTGTCGGCGGCTCTTTGCGCTTTTTAGAACAAGTAGAGTCAGTATCGGAGACTTCGTCCGCCGCGGCCGCAACAGAAGCACTAGTAGCACTAGTAGTATTGGTAGTGTCATTTGCGACGGGAGAATTAGCGTTGTCAGTAGCATGGGATTGAGAAACTGATTCATTTGTTGAAGCAACTGCTGCCTTTGCTGCCTTCTCCTTCTCTGCTGCCTTCTCTGCGTCGTATGCCTTGAGAGACTTGACCATATCATCGTCGGCAATAAGATCATCCATCAAAACATCCTCCTTTGCACAGTTGGGGCAAACTAAATCACCATCTGCAAGCGCATTGTCGATGCACTCGCGGCAGTACGTCTTACCACAACATGGAGTCTTGACAGGGTCAACAAATCTCTGGTTGTCGATTGGACATTCGAGTCCACGTTCGCGGAGCTCCTTGCTAGCGGCATCAACACTCGCTGCGCGCGCACGTGATGCATTTGTCTTCTCTTGAAATTTATCCCATGCCTTTGTGTCTGTCATGACCTGTACGTATTCCCCATCCGCGTTGAGCATGATGCCCTTCGCGGCTTCCTCGTCGACAGGCTTCTCAACCTTCTTCAGGAAGGACTGTGGGATACCAGTTGTGCGCTTGGCCTGAAAAGCGGGTTTAAAGTCGGGGTCGTCGTTTGTGGGGCAGGCCTGTATCCAGTGGCCTTTGATGTTGCAGCGGCGGCACACGTAACCCGGTGGGGGCGGGTGCGACGGGACGACTACATTCTTGGTGTTATTCTTGCGATAGACCGGCTTCGCGTGAGAAAGAGCCTCTTTCTGGGCATCCCAAGCCATGGCGGATTCTGCCAGGAAAGCCGCCTCTGCGTCTTCTGGTGTCGCATTGTTTGCTTGAGGTAGAGGGGCTGCAGGCTTGGGTTGTGTAGTGATTGCGCGTGACGGCGCCTTGCCTGTGACATAGCGTGCCGCCCTACCCTGTCCTTTTGGAGCAGGGCGCCGTATCGCGACGACGGTGGAGGATCGTGGTATCAGTGTAGTATCGTCCTTGTATTCTGAAGCTGGGTCGTCTTGCGGGAAGATGTGGAGGTTGAAGTCGGTTCCATCGCCCAGGCCGCTCGCGCTGATGATCTCCTTCTTCAGCTCGAAGACGCTCAGATCGGTACCATTGAAGACTATGCGCTCGCTATCCCTGGAGTTTTTGAATTTGTAGAAAATGGACGAAGTCATAGTGGTTTTGTGTGTCGTGCGGCTTGGATTAGGCTTGGAGTGAGGGAGGCGTGTTGTGATGAGGGATAGCAAAGGTCACCTTTGCTTTGCTTGAGTAAGCGTGCACGGTCCATGTGTCGAGAACCCTGGAATGCCACAAGCTGGAACTTGAGTTCGCAGGATTGCCGCACTGCGAGGAAGGTTCCACGAGCCGTTGAATGGACACATTGGATGACAGCGCAGAGAGGGTATGAAGTGTCAACGACGTATTGCATCTCATGTAGTACGAGAGGATAGGGGACAAGCAAGTTCTATCGGCAAAAACAAGCGCGTAGTAAAGACGGTGTTCGAAGAGTAGAACTAAAGGCGAACAAACTATGGAAGAACGGAGTTGTCTTGCAGACTGGTCTTGTCGCATTCAACACTCAACTGCCTAACAGTCTAGAGCATCCGCTTCCAGGCTCCTTTAAGTAGGTGAGCCCAGAGGCTTCCGTGGCGCTCCGCCGAATACGAAGGCCACATGACTAGACGATCTCTTATGAATGCCTTTACGGTACGTAGTACACTATACATTGTTGGCTTCTTATTCAAAAGAGACCCCATGTAGTTACCAACAAGTGTTCTCTTCCGAACAACGGTATCAATGAGAGCAGTCCGATGTCGAAAATCTACGCCGTGGAACAAAGGGTAGCACAACTACACCAGTCCAACAAGTGCCATAGCGCCCGTAACACGAAACACTGATCCTAGGCTCAAACAACCTTATGCCTTTGCTCTAGCAGGAACGAGAACATAGATGTGCAATGTGCGATGTGCGATGTGCTTTTCAAGAAGACGACCAATCTGTAAGCGCGCCAGGGGCCTGGGCGGACAAAATGAGCTCAACACCGTATGAGCGGTCTACTCAATAGGAAGAACAATCGCTCAACCGCTGCATCTTCACCAAGACGAACTACAAGAAGATCGAACAAACGAGACTACTAGTTTAGCGTTCCCAGCTCACTTCCATACTACCTCCCCCTTATTCCACCGGCAGATGTGAATCCAACCCCCAGGTTTCAGAGACATGCACTCCACCAGAGCCACTAACTAACCACCAACCAGCGTGTCACCACAACCCATGCACAATAACCAGCCAAATCCAGACTCCCACCCACCCCGCAGCCAAGCAACCCGCGCACATGCATATGCACACATGCACACATACGCCCTTCTCCGCCCTTCCACCCCGAGGGGCACCGCATACCCGTCTCGCGTATATCACACCATGCTAGGAACAAGGATATATACGAGGTCGCGCCAGCACTGCGCAAAAGAAAGCAGGGAAAAAGAACAAGAGAGCCGACAAGCAAAGCCAATATCCAACGAAGAGGCTTCGAGACTGTAGCGTTGTGTACAGCGGTTAAAAAAGCGGAGAGAGAGGGGAGGGAGGCTTCGTGTTTGGCTAGTAGACAGCTACTTGGAACACTGTAATTGTGTGTGTGTGTATACGACGGGACCTGACACGGAACCGCTAGTGCAAGGCGATCGGAGAAGCTGGAAGCAAACAAGGACGAGGGAAGAGAAACTTGCCCGAGCCAAAGCCCACACGCGGTGTCTTTGTTTCATCTTCTTTGGCTGCGAATGTAGCGAGTATGAGAATTTTCCTTGCTCGCACTCGTGCTCGGCGTCGTGTCAAAACCTCACCGAGTGTTATGCCATGACGTTGTCTCAAGTGTTGAGTTGTTTCGGGTAAAAGGGGGAAAAGGAAAAAAGAGGGGGGCGGAAGATATTAGTCAGAGAAGGATGGAGACATGTAGATTGGGTGGTATTTCATGCTTGTGCTAAAAGTAATATTTACGAGAATAGTCGTTTCTCTCTCCTTCCAAAGTAGTCGATATTTACAATAGTTGTCTTTTGAAGAAAGGTCAAGACAAAGACACGGGGTGATGTTATCCGCGATGAATTAAGCGATTGGGGTGGTCCATGCCACGGTGGCTTTATCCGGCTTGCCCTTCAATCAACTTGCGACGCAATTTATGCAGTAGTTTTCCTCCTGCAACTGCATAGATGGTGGTCTAGTACTTGAGGTCCTTGGCGTGCCTCTTGGTGAGAGACTTGACGGCAGGGCCAGGAACAGGGTAGCTGGAGAAGGAGCTGAAGACGTTGAACTTGATACCAGGGTCGTTGGCCTATTGTCTTGTGTTAGCAGTGTTCTGATATCTCACCCAGGTGAAGGGCATGTTGATCTTACAGTGTAGAAGCTGGTAGCGGGAGTGCCACCGCTGAGCTTTGCGGTTCCAGAACCCTCAACCTTGAAGTTGATGCACTGGGGGTATGACTGCGCGCCGTTGGTCTGGCCGGCCGCGTGCAGGGCGATGATCTCGTGGCGAACAACGTAGTTGCCGGGAGCAACGTTGGGGAAGGTAATGTCCCAGGAGAAGTTGTTGGCGATCAAGTCGTCGGTAGCCCACTTGCCGGGGTTGCTGCCCGACTTCCAGGCCTTGGATGAGATCTTGGTCCACTGAAGGCTGGAAGGGTTGACGGAGCCACAGTCGCCGTTGCAAGGAGCAATGTACTCTTGGACAGGACCAACGTGGCTGACGGGCCAGGTATCCCACTTGAAGGTGACCTTGCTGCCTGGCTTGACGGTTACGTAGGCACCGTTGCTCTTACCCTGCTTGTGGCAGACAATGGCAGAGGTACCAAAGGCATCGGGAGAGACGAAGCCGTTGTCGAGGTTGTCGGCTTGCCAGCCAACAGTGGCAGGAATGGGGTTCTGGTACTTGAGAGCAGCGTTCCAGCCCTGGTATTCCTTGCCATCGGCGACGACCTTGTCGACGTGACCGTGGGCTGCCACAAGGGGCGCAAGAAGAACGAGGAGGGAGAGCATGATGGAAGTATCTGGCAAGGTAGAGAGAGAACGTTTGTTTCAAACAATGTAGAGAAGAGAGTGGAAGTGAAGAGGATGCTGCTGAGAAGTCCCTGTTGAGCAATACCTTGAGGCCGGATTCCTTCTTCTTCATATACTCGTCGCCATCCTTCTAGCGTCATTCGTTCAACGCCTCCGCCTACCTTCGACCAGGTTTTCCGTACGTCTTGCAATCAAAGGATTCATTTCAAAGTACCTGTCTCCCCGGCTTCTGAATTGTGGGGCATCCGATTGTGGAAAGGTCACCCCCTTGTCTCCACGCTCTTGGAATGTGACTGAAGGTTGAGATTCCAGTCCTGTGATTGGGGTTTGTCGATTTGATTGGCCAGGTGTGTGTGAAAACGGGGCCTGGGTTAATATCGCTGGTGCAGTGTCCTCCTACACGCTGGTGCTAGGCAATATATTCTCGGCTAGGGCCATGGCGCCTACTCGCAAGCTCACCAGCCACATGCCGGCCTTGTTGAATCTATAGTGGAACAATGCCCTTTCCATGAGTTCAAACAATGGAAACGCTTTCGGGCCATTAACGGAGGGATCATGGCCGCTTGAATTTGCAATCGGTCTTGGTAGATTCACAGCCAAACCCGTGGTCAACGGTCGCGCTGGTGGTCAACCGTTGTAATCCGTCACTTTTAGTACAACTGTAGACAACCATCTCTAATATCAGCAGCCGATGCACGGCAGTCAGCTGTTGTACTACCGTTCCCCGGCATGCAGTGAGACTCTAATCCACGAGCATGAAAGGAATACATTTCTCGAAGCATTAGCATGGCGATCTTGAATGGTTTTGGTGCTAGCATGTTATATCCCATAGCGCGTGGATCCTTGTAGAGGGTAATTTGAATAGATTAGAGGCGCGGACCGCTGAACCGAACTCCAACCACATTGAGCACAATACCAAGGTGCCACGAGGCTGAGCCTGCAGATGGTCGAAACAACCCAAGGCAAACAGATTGGAAAGTATCCTGACGTCAAGCACCTTCTGCCCGAAATGGCACACGGTGTTCGGCGAATTTTCCGTAGCGTCGGAGTGGAAGAAGGTTGTCTTGAGTTCTAGATTCATGATTCAAAACACTGACATTGCAGCATTGTCTAGTAAGTAAATGCCCGTATCGTTTGACGTGTCTGAGGGTAGCTGTGGTTGATGCATGTGTCCGGCGTTGAGTAGTTATGTTGCCTGGGGATTTCGTAGCTTAAGAACATCGCAGGTCGCATGCCGCCAACGCTTTCGAAGGCTTTTTTTTGAGAAGTTTTGAGAAGTTTTCAGCATTGTTCTCTGCTCCACGGGGTAAGCCTTGTGTGCTGATTGGGTGGCTGCCCTGTAACACGAAATGCTGCAGATTAAGTTCAGGAGCCTGGAACGCGCCGTAGTAAGGTTGGTATCCACCTTTGCCTCTGTTGCTATAGGTAGGGATCACAAATACGACAAACGAAAATATGGTTACATGGTTGTTGGCGAAGTATTTACTACAAAGGCGTCGCTGATTTGGATGAGTGATTAGGATGATTGAGCTCTCAATCGTCCCTATGCTCAGTACGCAGCCTTTGGATCTACACAAAACGTAGTTTCCGCACATGCTTTGTATCAGCCCTGACTCGACGGGCCTACCACGTATGTACATGTGGCATGTACGAACGGACATGCTCTCGTCCGGCACCAAGGGTATCATGTACCCAGTGGGCGAATAACAGCCTTGCATAGGCAAAGGCAAGGTTGAAGAAGTTTGGTCTCAGCAGCTGCACCTTTTGCTGAAATAGCGATATGACAAGAGAAGGGTTGTGTAGGGCAAACGGATCCAGTGTGCCCACAGCTAGTACGTGCACAAAAAAGCGTGGTGCTCTTCGGTACCACAAACACACGTTGTGGGGGTCATTATGAATGTCGCGTCATGTCGCAACGCTTAGGACGCGGCTACCACTAGAGACGTGAACGTTGATAGAACGCAGGCGGACGGGACAGGCAAAGAATAAGCTGCATATGAACACGCCAGGACCGCGCGGATGAGTGGTGATCGACGAACGACACGCATCAGGTGCGTCACGGGCAATGGGTTGCATCATTTCCTGTCGCATCGTCATTCGGGAGGCCGGGGGAGTGAAGCAATGGCTGATTTGCGCGGTCGACAGCGCGGTCGAGAATATATATGCTGCTGGTGGCCGACGGCTATTTTTGAAGCTCGGAAAGTGTAAAACACGTGGTGGGGATGACGCGTCACGCCAGGGCGGGCCCAAGAAAGCCACTGAGGCGGACGAAGAATAAACCACCGACGAGCCCAATCAGCAACAATGGGAGCAGGCGGACCTGGGGAAAAAGAAAGGAGAGAGTGAGACGGGGCAATCCGCAGGATTCCCAAGGGCTGACGACAGAAGGGATGTCGGACGGTTAAGGCAGACTGCGCCTCGGCCGCGAGTGCTGTGGGCTGTGCGTGATGGCCTTTCGGAGACTGTTTTGCTCCGTGCGAGTGTTGTTTGTGTCTTCCACAGCAGGCCGGCCTGGGGTGGTGGTAGCGGTGGTGGTGATGGTGGTGTGAAGGAGGGTGGGTGAATTACGTATTCTTGGGACGCCAACAGCTTCGGACGACGCAACTCGACATCGACCGGGTGGGGAAGGATAAGCCAGTTGCGGCGGGGCGAAACCCGGGCCCAGCCAATGGGAGGCGATCGACAAGACCCAAGGCCTCGAGGCCGACGCAACCCATTACATACGACGACGTACGGCGGTTTGGCAAGAAAAGCTTGCAGCATCGACAGGACAAGAGAGAGGTCGAGTAAGCAGGTGGGCGCAGCTGTCAGCGCCGGCGGCGGGCTCGAGTATATAGCTACACCAAGGCACCCAAAACGGCTTGCGCCAAGGCATCTACTCCTCCCTCTCCCCACGGCTTCTCTATTGTTCTTGCTGGTCTGGTGTGACGCTGGCCACATCACCTCACCATCGTGTTCGGTAATCGTAAGCATATACGATTGGCTCCCTCGCTTTCGTCCATTCGCACCCTCCACCATCTTCCGACACTTCCGCTCCACCAGGCCGTCGCCATTCACAAGCATCCTTTGTCCAAACGCTCTCTTCTTCATCCACTCACTGCCCTCTCCTCGTTGTTATTTCAACCGCTCCCTCAGCCCCGACCATCGACTACCTTGCATCTGCTGTACCCCGCTATTACACTAGCCCACTTGCACTACACCACAACCATCATCATGCCTCCATTCGCCCCACCCTCGGTGGTTCTCCAGAAGAGAGACAACATGGGCTTCCAAATCGCCCCCGCCCTCATCATCTTCCTCGTCATCCTCGGAGCCGGTGGCCTTGTATGCTGCGGCTTTGCCATTTTCCGCTTCTATGGCAAAGACCCTGATTCAGAGGCCTCTCTTTACAACCGCTCGCCCGAGCAAGATGCCTACATGCGCGAGGTCAGAGAGCGCAACTGGTCCAAACTTCCCCAATTTGGAACCATCAAGGGCGTAGACTACTCACAGCAACAACATGCCCATGCGCCCATGAGTCCAAGGTGAGCCTTGTCGCTTGTCCACTTTCACCTTTTACCATGTCCCACGCTGACCCCAGTAGCGCCAGCAACACCACTTATGGATGATGCACAAACAAGACAACTTTCTGCACATTGATGCAGTCAGATAAGAGACGATGCCATCACCATGTGCCATCGTAACTGCCATCTTGGCTAAACATTCAAACACGATCAAGCATGCACCATGCTACGACCCCGAAGGCGCACGGAATGTGATTATTTCGAGAAATTTTCGGTGCTTACACGCACCCTTCCCGTACGGATAAGAGATAGTGCGGACTCGATACAAGAATCCGCATCGAGTCTGCGGGTTCGCTCTGCATTTCGCACTGTCCGAGTACCAGCTGCGGATAAGCAAGTGCGATTAAAGTTTTCACGAGCGGTTACGATGGTGTTTGGGTTCGAGGGGGAAGGGCTTATCCAAATACAGATACGGGTGTTCCTCCTCTAGCGACCGACCATGAAGTGGGCATGTGGTGGTCTATAGAAGCCGCGACTGAGTGTTGTACGAGTTCCAGCTTCAGCCCGACTACATCAACAGGTCATACAATCCAGGTCGGAATTTTCTTTCCTTGTGATCATGCTGCTGTTGTGGTGATGTTCGCTTGTAGGTCATCAAACTATAAGGACGTCCCCTGCCTTGGCTACTACTAGCATGGTGAAGTGTATTACAATGACCCACACCTGCACGTGTCGCTGCTCTAGCAGCACTAGTAAGTTTAGTCTTAGTTCAACCTGTCATTGAATAATTGGTATTCAGTCAACCCCCTTTTTTTCTTTTTCTTTGCAAGTGAAAACGAGGTGTTCGCGTCTTGACACAAGTCCAGCGGGTCCTTGCACACTTTACAGAGCAAGGCGAAGAGGGCCAACGTGTAACCGTAGCTCCATCAAGTTTCAATCATACTCCTTCACATTGACAAATCTTCTCTTGATTGCTCGCATCTCCTAAAGTCTCTCGAATAATCACCGGCAGCAGGTTACGTTGGACAACATGCTGCATGGTCCATCGCATTGCAGATACTTCCCACATGGGACTAAAAAACGAGCAGTATACGCGAAGAATGCAAGACCCTGCGGACTATCTACATCCTCCTTACCCCAAGCAGCCTGACACATAGATTCACTACAAAGTATCAGGGTGTTCTGAGTGTGTTGCGAACTACTCGCAACTGTCTCTGTAGTGCAATGGGGAATTACCGAACAACGCACTAGAAGATGGCTATGTATACCAGCATTTATCAAATATCTCGTTCGCAAAAAAAAAAGAATGAAAGAACAACTCGGCACGCATCCCTCTCGCTGACTATGTAGAAAGAAGCAACGCCTAGGTGCGGGATCGATTCCGCGGAGACCTACACGTTACACTACACCTCCGGCAGTCTTCGCAACCGGGCCGGCCTTGGTTACACTTTTAAGGTCACGTTTTTGCGCTGCCATGTCGCACTGGAAGTGGATACTCCGTACCTGATTTGCACACACATCAGTACGGTAGTTCAAATTCTTCCGCTCTATTGTTTCGCCTAGTCTGACAACGGTCTCCCGAACATGGACATGCCCATGCTTTTTTTTTCTGGAGGCTGCAGCCGGAGTTGGTCCGACGTGGTATGACATAGCTCTACGCATCTATTGCTACCCGCAGCCTTAACTTAGTATATAGTCTCTAGGCTAGCATACGGACTAGCGGATAGTCGTTACATGGAGAGGAATAGTATAGCTTGAGCTATCCAAAAATGCTTCCAATCAAAATGAAAGGAAAGTGTCGCTGAAAGGTTGTCCGGGATCCCCTCACGCTAACGCCTCATGGTTGTTTCCTCTTCAACTGCCCAGTATCTGTGTGCCCTGGAGGCAGAGCTGATTTTCTGGACACCATGAATACGTCTGCAACTGCAAGGGTCTACCATGTGTCCAATGCCAATTTTGAGTTACACCGTTGCTGCACTGCGGTGATGGATCAAAACCATGCATGTGTTTGGGGTAACACAAGCTGGGGTAGACAGTAAGGCCTATACTACATGTAGCCTAGCGTCTGTTGAACTCATTGTCCGTTGAACCCATTCAGAACAGCATGTTGTTTCTCCCTAAAAGATTAGGGATAGACTCATCCAAAGAAGCGCCTGATAATCGTTTTCAGTGCCTCGACGTTACGTACAAACCATTTCCCCACCACCACAGTATGTTCTGTTTGGCAGGCTTTGTCACCTCATGCCCAGGACAGGCATACCTACCGCCCCTCCCGACGATCGTCCCAACCAATACTGTCCTACGCCAGCTATGGCAACCAAAAGAACCAATACACACACTTACTTCCCCACAACCTAGTCATTTGACCAGTTGCGCGCATCGACTCCTAGCCACCAGTAGTCTTGAACCTTCTTCATTTGTGCCATCTGCCATTTCTACCGATCGGGTGACACTTTTCATTCGGATCATAAGCGTAGTGACGTCGGCGTGGCATGAGCACATATGTAGGTGCTTATACGGCTTCGAGCTCCCGCTTGCTCTTAGTTGCGCTTTCGCTCCAAACCCCCTTTCCTTGATACTGCGAGTCTGCCTTGCTACCTGACTGCAACATGCGCAACCAAGTGCTTCTCGGTGCGCTGTCCAGCGTACCTTTGCTAGTCTCGGCACAATGCCCAGAATACAGCGACTACGCGAAACAGGTACATGAGCCGCTAAGCTCAGGCAAGTACCGTCTTGCCTACCAGCGGCCGTCAGAAGAGTGCCGAACCTTTAAATCCCAAGGCCTTGAGGATCTCATCACCCGCATGAAGGACGTCATCAAGGATCCGGATGTATACCGCCTTTTCCAGAATGCATATCCCAATACGCTCGACACGGCCATCAAATGGAAGGGATATGCTGCCGACAACGCAGACGAAGAGTTGACTTTTGTCATTACTGGAGACATCAATGCAATGTGGTTGCGCGACTCGTCGAATCAGATGCAGAGCTACCTACCCTTGTTGAACGCGAGTAGCGACGCCAATTCCATTGCAAGCCTGTACCGCGGTGTCATCAATTTGCAGGCGCGGTACCTGCTCACATCCCCATACTGCAATTCGTTTCAAGCACCTGCTGAAAGTGGCATCCCCCCAGCCAACAACGAGTGGGCGAATACGGATCAGGTCTTCCCTCCCTACTCGACACAGAGTGTATTCGAATGCAAGTATGAGCTCGACTCGCTCGCGGCTTTTTTGCAGATATCCGCCGATTATTATCAGGCAACAGGAGACGTCGAGTTCTTTGGAAGATTCAAGTGGGTACAGGCCGTCGAAGCCCTTCTCAAGGTAGCGGAGGATATGACACTGCCTACCTATGGTGCGGACGGAGCTGTTTTGAAAAGTCCATATACATTCCAGCGCTCAAACGTACTAGCCACCGAGACATTTTCCAACTATGGAATTGGAAATCCAGTAGCCAATGGTACGGGCTTGATTCGAAGTGGTTTCAGGCCTAGTGACGACTCTACCATCTACCAGCTCTACATCCCCGCCAACATGATGTTTAGCTCGTTCCTCGCGCCGACTGCTGAGATTATGGGAAAGCTGAATGGCACCAACACCAAAGCGCTCGCGCAGAGAATGTCTGCACTCTCAGCGTCACTGCGCAATAGCATTGAAAAGTATGCGACAGTCGATCATCCGACTTTCGGCAAAATCTATGCGTTTGAGGTTGACGGCTATGGCGGACGCACCATCATGGACGACGCCAACATTCCGGGCCTCCTCTCTGCACCCTTTTACAGATACTCGGTCAACAACGAGACGTACGCGAACACGCGCAACTTGGTTCTCAGCGCAGCAAACCCCTATTACATGAGGGGACCTGTCATCAGTGCGATTGGTGGACCGCACGTAGGACTGGGTAAAGCGTGGCCTATGGCATCTATTGTACGCATCCTCACAAGTAATGACGATGCTGAGATTGTGAACGAGTTGAGGCAGATCGTCAGCAGCACTGACGGGTTGGGACTCATCCACGAAAGCGTAAACTCATTCAACGCGAGTAATTGGTCAAGGCAATGGTTCTCGTGGGCGAACGGGCTTTACGGACAGATGCTTTTGGATCTTGAAGATCGCAAGCCGGCATTGCTGCAGACGAGTTTCCAGTAAAACTCGGGAGGCTAGTCCTGTCACGGACGGACAATTATCGGAAATGCCGTCAGCGTATGCCCGTCAATGCACCGGGCTTGAAACCATGTGCTACAAATGTCATATAGATTGCTGGGCAACGCCCGCTGTGGCATGTCATGATTGCCTTTTGCCCTTTGCTCGACAAGTGACCCTGCATGCAACTGACATGTGTTCAAGAAACGAACAATGTGAGGCGGAACACATGCCTGCGGCCTACCAAGCTCGTCCCATGTGCGAAAAAAAACAAAAAAACACACAGGCTATGCACATGGCACGCGCGCACCCGTTCCCGGACGTGGGCGTTGGCAGCACAGCAGAATCAAACAAAACAGGGTTGATGAATGTCGGCACCGAGGGTTTTCGTGGCCGTCATGGCAACGTAACAGGCTCCGCTTCCAAGATATGCAACACAATGCAATGCAAAGGGAGACTCGGCCTGGTGATGCTAACGACTGGCCATGCCCCGCCCAGCAGTGAGACCCGTGCCGCAACCAGCGCTACACTATTGACTGTCTGGCCTTGGAGTTGAGGCGAGGCTCGCCGCTGGCGGGAGCGGGGTCGTATGAGGAGCCGGCTCCGTAATGCCAATGGTGATGGTGGTGGTGGTGGTGGAGAGGAGCAAGTGCAAGCAAACCGCCCCCACGACATAACCCATCCCACCGTGTCCTCAGCAACGACCAGGACCAGAAACCCGGCGACCATGCTGTCGCAACGCCTCGTGGACGCTCGACCTGTTGTGAGTGGGTCGCTTGGTCCTTAGGAGACGATCGTGTCAGGGGCCGGCGTGTTAAGCGTCACTGCGTGGCGGCCCCCAGCGTAACCGCGCGCTCCCTTGAATCGTGTCTGGGATGTCGTTGGCCAGCTCAGATGCGATCTACCGTACCTTTTCAGCTCCTCCCGCGGACAGCAGGCTCATGGCTTGGCTTCTCGAACCCTATGCGCACCCTTTTTCGCTCTCTTGCACTCGTGCTCGCACACGCACCAGGCGCGTCCGCTGTTGCGCGATCCGAACTATCCGTGGTGCCAATTCTACGGTGAATGCTAGCCGCGTCCATGGCCTCAGTGTGCGTCCCGAGGGGCATAGCCTGCCGTCATGGAGAGAGCACAGCTGAGGAAATGAAGGAGCTGAAGTCTCCAGTCTGGCGGACGGCCCCGCCAGCTAACGGGAGCGCATCGTCGCATAAGCCCGATAATGCACAACAGAATCTGGCGTGTTTTGAATCAGGCATCGAAATCCATCTGCTCACAAAAGCCCTCGCCCACTTGCCATTGCTCTTTTTCTTTTCCTGGCATAGCGAGAAGGCGCCAGTGGCTGGCTGGCTGTCGTTCGCGTCGTGGCTCCCCCCCCCTCCCAACCAGAACAACCTACATCTCCGACTTATGATCCGCCGCCTGTCCTCTTTCCTTTTCATACCCTCTTTTACTCAGTATACACAGACCCTCGACCCGTCTCGCATAGAGTGTTTCACTTAGCCGACATTTCAGCGATTTGGACATCGATGCTAAGCGCTCAGCCTACATACTCCCTCACCACCTATATACCAACATCATCTACAGGCGCCAAACCCACCAATCTGGGCCCTCTCTGACTGAGCCTTGGTTTCCACCATCCAACACTGTGCTGCCGGTCGGCAACAGCCTGCATAAAACATCGAGGCTTTTTTGTTTGCGGCGGAAATTTCCCAGGCCGGCTCTCCATTCCTCAGGCAGCGTGTGCCTCCCCCGGTCAGCCTCGCCGTAATCCGACATAGGCCCCCAAGGACTCGGTTTCAGCATTCCTCTAAACGCTTGACTTCCGCCCACCAATCATTGAGCTGTTTTGCCCCATTTCCTGGACATTTCTCTGACGCGGCCATACACAAGGACCAGGCTCAAACAATCCAACACATACTTCTGCATGGACTTCTATATTTGACACTCTTGGTCCCATGCAACTCCTCATATTGAGCCAGGGCTTAGACGCACACGCGCTTCAAAGTTGACGGCCCTTGCCATTATCAGCCTAGACTCATCCGGTATCGTGGCCATGGACAACACCACGCTCCACACTTTTCTCTTGTATGTCTACCCCCTCAGTGCCTCCTACTTCAGTGCCCGTCGCTCACCCTCGTATCAAGCCACTGCCCTGCCGCACTACGCAGTGTAGGATTACTTGGATCCTGGGATAACTTTACCCGGTCATACCCACTGGAACTCGACTCACGCGGGGGCCGTAATATATGGACAGGCTGCTTTACTTTTTCTGACATTATCTGCGACGGAGACCTGACCCAGCAATCACCAAAACGCGACGGACCACTTAAAATGGGTGGCACTTATTGGTACTATGTAGGCTATATGCTCTACCAGGAGGCTTCGTAGACTGACAGCAATATAGTACAAGGTCGATGGTGATGAGGAACTGCACAACCCTGCTGAAGAGTCAACAACATTTTGTCCTCTTCTACCAGGTCAGCGCCTCAACGTTCTGGATGTACCTCGTGAAGGACATAGCCGCAGCAACTCTGATACAGCTTCCGCCTTTACACGTAATCCCAACGATAGATATCTTACGCCAGTTCCACCTACGCCTCCAAGGTCGCATCCTTCTTCACGGCCAGCGGGGATACCAGAGGCGTCGACGCTTCCTCTGCCTTCGCCCTGGACCCCGCAGTCTGCGACACATGCACCCATGGATTGTTTCTTGTCGCCGCATAATGTGCGCCATGCGCGAAGTGCATCGGCATCACCCTACTTGCCTTCTACCCCCATCTTCGCAGACTTCAAGGCCCTGAAAGACAAGCTGGCGTCGAAACGAGCAAACTCGAGAAACCGATGTGGGTCGAAGCCCAGAGAGCTGGAAATCAGCTCGCCTGTGCTTGTGAGTGGCGGAGAGGATCTCAATCTCATCCCCTTGTCCGTGTATCGTCCATCAGTTGAATCAATACGAGAGGCCCAGCCAGAAACTACGCCGCAACGATCTTTGCCCTCTTTGAGAAGGAAGTTCTCCCCGTTGGCATCACATCCTGTGGACCCTGATCTAGACTCGGCTTTTGGACCTGCCGAGCTGTCGGCCGTCCAGGAGCGGCCCACGCGCAGACGGTCGCATGTGCCCTCATCAATCATTACCAGCGAATTCAAGGTCGAGCAGTCCAGAATTCGTGCCAATTCAGCAGATGCACGGCGAACACGGCACTACCTCTTCTCCAACGATCCATGGCTCACCTCACCCAGACTGATGCAAGATCCTCAAGAGAAGGAGACCGTGGTGGAGGATGACACCCCATCTGCCCCCATCTTATCGCGGCCCTCTAGCTGCCTTGGAGCCCCGACACCAGACGAGCGCCCTACATCTAGCTATGGTGAGCGGCCCAACCCAACATTCCGAAAGTCGCTTCTCGACAAGGAGCTTCCCGCACTTCCCCGCTACCTGATACCCGCACCCCTATACGCCTGCAACCGCTCCCCAACCACCAACCCAGAAGCCGAACAGTCAGAAGACGAGTTCCAAGAAGCAGACGACGAAGAGCGTCTGGACAGCTTGAATCTGGATTTGGATTTGGATTTGCAATCCAAACAAAAAGCCCACAGCCACTTCTCCACCTGGAGCAACGACTCCATCGGCTCCGACTCCCCCATCTCAGACGACGACGAAATCGTCCTCTCCCCCACCTTCAGCTCCTGGACCAGCAACGACAGCGATGGCGACATACCTCAGGGCCTCTTGATCCGCTACTCATACACGGACCCCACCCACCTCTCGCGCCTCCTCTCCCAAATCCAGCTCCAAACCACGACAAGCACAAGCACCCCGTCTTCCCCCTCTACCTCCTCGTCTTCCCACGACGAAGACTTTGAGCAACAAGACGACACCACCTCGACGCATCGCATCTCCACCCCACCCCGCCTCTCCTCCCTCCGCATCTCCACCTTCGACTCGGCCCTCTTCTCCTCGCCCCCCTCGTCCCCGCACATGCTCTCCACCCCCTCGTCGCGCCGCTCGTCGCGCCGCCAGGCCGCCTGCTTCGGCCTCGGCTTCCAGTACAGTCTGCCCGCCGACGAGACAACGAGCAAGAGCACGCTGGCCGAGGGCGAAGCAAGAGGCGCAGAGCGCATCATGCACCAGACCAGCATCAGCCTGCACCGAGAGAGTGCCGCCACCCGGCTCGATGCACTCATGGAGGACTTTGCCTTTTTGAGCGATGCCGTCATCTAGCCCATCCATCCTCCCGCCCACATTCCTCCTACCTGTCCGGATTCCACATTCACACACTCACACATCAATATACCGTTGTCACCATGCCTTCCCGCTCCATCCTAACGGCCAAATCTTAGATCCATGTACCCTTTCGCCGCCTCCGCACCTCGCTCGTTTCCATACCTCGCTGTTTTCTTCTTCTTCTTCTTCTTCTTCTTCTTCTTCTCTCCCTTCTTTTCTTACCCGGAACGGCCGCGTGTCGCGCCCCGCGCACCCTCCCCCGTCCCCCCCCTCCTTTCTTCTTTTTTCTTCGGCGCCGTCTATAGCTTTTTAACTCTATATACCATGGACAACCTTGATTGTTGTTGTTGTTGTTGCTGCGGCTATACAGCGCGGTTGGCGAGTAGTGGGTTCAATCTAACTTGTGATATTTTGATAACGCATCTTCCTTTGCTTCATGTGTGTGTGTGACGGGTGAAGATGGGGACGTGGTGTTTACGTGGTGGGCTCTACGCTCGTGGTCTCAGCGTTCAGCTACGCATCGTATTCGTTTTGTACGACAAGAGCTGCCGGGTGCTACTTGGCAATACAGGGACGTTTCGACCCTTCACCCAAAGTGGACGAGGGCATAGTCTTCTCTTTTCAGCACAAATTCATGTCATTTCCAGTTTGAAGTGTCTATCTGGGACCCTGCTACATCTGACTTCCCAACAAGAGCCCAGGGAAGCTACCCTTCTTCAGCACGTTCGTCCGATCCTTGTTGTTGATACTAGCTTCCGCTTGCGACTTGAATACAAGCATGATATCGTTTATGAAATGGTATAGTTTTCGGCCACAGACTTTACGTCTTTGGAGAAGCTGATTTCTTGGCCCGTGGAGAGTAGGGTTACAGACGAGACCTGTAGTCTTGGTCAGTATAATTTTTCTATTGTGCCTATTTCCTCGTGTGCCAGCATGATGATCACAGCAGGGACTTACATCTACATCCACAAAAGGTGTACTCTTGCTGAAGCGAATGTTCATGGGGAAGAATTCAGAGTCATTGCTGGCTGGAGCCTCAAACTCAAAGCTGCCGGAGCTGTGAGCCTCATCGACGGAACCAATGTTCCACTCGATACTGTCACCGCTGACTTCGTACACAGCGTCAAAGGAAGACACGTTAGGCTCGTCCGTCTGGTAAGGGATGGTGACAATAACGTCCCTGAGCGAGTTGCCACCGGTAAGCTCATACTCAACCGTGATATTGTACATGTTCCCAGAGTCCTCAACCCAGACACGGAATGTGATGGGTGGGTCCGAGATATCATCTGGTCGTGGTGCCAGCTTCCACTTCATGACGCCAATACCCATGCTCGATGGAAAGCCCTTGCTTGTGTCGGCAAGCTGGATGACCTTGTCGTTCTTGAAGACCGCCTTGTCGACTTTCGGATGTGTCATGAGTTGAGCACCGCGAGTGTCTCCCGTGGCCAGGTCCAGCTTGACCTGTGTAAGGGAAGCATCAGTGATCTTGAGCTGCATCTCGCCCTTGACTTCAAACGACTTGATAAGACCTTCGCGATCGAGTCTCGCTGAGATGGTCTCGTTGGTGGTAATGTGAACGGGTTCGCGGTCGGTCTGGGTCGATTGGCGTGCGCTTGTTGGGGCTGCTGCAGCGGATGCACTTGGCTTGGGTGCAACGAGCGGCTCCTCTTCAGCCGGCATGGTCTCACCAGTCACTTGCTCGTACATGTTGCTGGTCTTGTTCTTCTTGCCGAGCTGCATACCCTTCTTGCCAAGAGCCAATGGCTTGCTCGACGCCTTCTTCTTCTCGGCTTCATAAGAGTCGTAGGTGTCGGTAACGTTGGTCGTGGGCACGCTAGGCGTGAAGGTAGGATACGATGGCGATCGACCACCCATTCCACCACCCATGCCGCTTCCCATACCTCCTCCCATGCCTCCACCCGCTCGCTGCGACCTGGACATATCCTTGCGCTGCATCTCGAGCTGCTTGGCTCGGCGCTTGCGCTCTTCTGAAGCCTCAAGCTCCTTGTTCCGTGCGATAATCTCTTGAATACGCTCCTCGTGTGACTCCATGTCCAAGAAAGTCTTGATCTGACTCATGGTCAAGTTCTCCCTGTATCCCAGTGTGACAATCTCATCAAAGGCCGTCAGAAGCTCGAAAGCGTTCTTGAGGATCTCGCGCTCGTCGAGAGACTTGCATATCGAGGAGCAGACCTGGGCGAACAGGTGCAGAGTGTTGATGTCTTGTAGGATGTTGGATTGTAGGTTGGTGATCAAGACCATGTAAAGTTCGTCGAGGGGCTGGTAGACGTAGCGCACGTTGTCCTGTTCGCAGGTGGTATGCTGGGTTCCACTGTCGGCGAGCTTGGGGAAAGAAGCGAGGAGAGCCTCAATGCGGGAGCGCTGCATTTCTCGGAATTGGCGCGAGAGGACTGCCTTGCCGCCTCTTGTGCATATTGAAGCCGCGAGGACCACCTGGCTTCGTCAGCTTGGTGCGGGTGGACAGAGGGTCGACTGCCATGTGTCGTGTACAATTGCATACCATTGTGGCTAGTGTCTACTTGATTGTGTCGGGAAAGAAAGCGGGAGAGGCTGAAAAGTAGTGGTGACTTGGGTGCTAAGGTTGCGGACGTGTAGCCGCGTTGCTGGAGATGGTGGGGAATATTAGTATTGAGACGGACAGTTGTTCAAGACAGCAAGCGTATCTTGAAGGCCGGTTCCAGGAACAAAGTGCAGCAGAGCCAACCAAGGGTAGTGACAAGACCGGGCGAATTGTCTCTGGGTATTACGAAGGCAAGTTGCCAGGCACCGCCTCCAAGGTGCAGCTGCACCCAGTCGCAACACCTGGAGGTTCCAAGTGGACACCTGGAGTCACGTGCACCCGCATTTGCCTAGCGCCAGCGGCCATTGTTAAGTAGCCTCCCCAGCCTGTGCCCTCTGGTCGTCGCCAGCAACTCTTCAACTGCGAAACCCGCATCTAGACAGCCTCTTGCGCGCCCCCGGCACTGCAGCCCTAGACTGCTACGACAGAAATACTGGCCGCCCCGGCCCTTTCGCTAGCCTTACACCAGGTGCACTTTCTGTACGCGTTCTGCTGCCACTTGCCCGCTCCAACCAGTCTTCTTTCCCGTACTAGCGCCAACACCGCTGTGCGCACTTTGTCTCATCTCCACTGTCCTCCTCACCCTCACCCTTACCCCGTCCACATCTCTTCACGGCTGCAAAACTATCAGAGACTGCCTCACCATGCGATTTTAGCTTTTGTTCGCCACAGTGCACCCATTGTCCAGTTTGCGTCTCGGTGTTGCGCTTTGTTGCATCGCCACCTCGTGACTTGCACCAAGCTCTTACGCGCTCCCCACGCTCCTTATCTACGCGTTTCGACCGATACACATACCCAGACCCGCAAACCTCTTTGTCGCCACCCCGCAGCTATCATGGCTACCAGTACGCATCCTACGCCTGGTTTCGACATTATTGCAGCCGATGACATGGACTTGCATACGGACGACGGCATTCTCGGCTATAACGACGGTGACATCGAATTGGATTTAGAGCCTCCGCCCTCGTATGGCCCGGACGACGATGTCTCTATCGGCGATGCTGCCTCGGCGAATGACATGGATGCCCAAGCACCCGGCGGTGACAATGATGATTACATGGTCGACCAGGAGGATGTCATCGAAGAGGACTATAGTTACCAAGATGTGGATGTGGATGTGGATGTCGACGTCGAAGTCGACGCTGTCGCTGAACAGTCCGCTGTAACCGACACCACCGCAACTCAGGCAGAAGCCGAAGTCCAAGATGAAGACCTGCTTGACTATTCTGAAGAGGACGATGATTACCACGACACAGCGCTTCGTTCACCCTGGTTACAGCAACATGATTCTATGCAAGATGAACCGGGTCTGGTCCAGGATGCACCTATTCAGCAAGACGAACCGTCTGAGATTCAGAATGGGCCTGTTCAGCAAGATGAACCCTTTGAGACCCATGATGCGCCCGCTCAGCAAAACGAACCACCCCAGGTGCAGGATGCACGAGTCCAACAAGACGCAATACCTGCTGATTTGCAAGCCCTAACGTCCACGAACATGAACAAAAACTCACAGAGTCCACATGCGCACCCTGACGTCGTTGCTGACGGGAGCACGAAAGGCGATAACAATGAGAATCCACCCCGTGCTCGGTCAGTTGATCCCACTGAAGAAAATGCTCAGACTGATAGTGACGACGGCGGCATTACGCTCAAAGAGCAAGAAGAGCATGCACGTGCCGAAAGTGGCCACAATCACACGGAACCCCCGAGCCATGATCATGGTGAATCGGCTCAAGTCAATGAGCATGAGGATGATGACTCTTTTCAGCAGCTACCGCCTGTCACTGTGAATTGCATGGGTGAAGAGCTATGGCTTTTCAAGCAGCATGACTATGAAAACAATGGGGATTGGCTCCTTACTGACGTGTCAGTGGCCAAGACGAGCATGTCAGACCTCTTCCAAGCATGTCGTTCAGCATTGGGCCACGAGGTGCTGAATGGAATGGAGATTGGCTTCCGCTTTGATCACTTTCAAAACATGGAGCTATTTGAAGAGAACACGGCTTGTGTAGCCATCTCCCTCGAACGTCTCGTGGGCTATTACCATGTGCTCCGTGAACAAGATGGCAACAACGATCCAGACTCGTTTTACGTGACTTTGCTGTATCGCCCACGCTTCGCTACGTTGCTTGCAGACATCGCAAGATATGCTGACAACGGACGTGGCTATTCTGGGCTCGAAGCTGCTATTGCTGCAGGCGAGACTAACTTTCATAGTGCACCTCTGGATCTCCCAGTCGAAGAAAACACCGAATGGGACACTGAGGGACAAGAACAGGAGCAGGAACAGGAGCAGGAACAGGAGCAGGGCCAGGAGCAGGAGCTACGACATGGGGGTGATGGGGGGGACAGCCACGAGAGAAATGCAAGTGAGCAGTCACAAGAGGAAGGTTCGAACGGGCAAACGTATGAGGAGGATTCGAATGACGCAGGGCCTGTGGAAGATGCAAACGAGCAAAGCAATCTTGAAAACCAGGCTCCGCAAGACGTCGATATCCAAGTGCATGCAGGAGACCAACCTGAGTCCGAGGATCAAAATAACCACGATGAACAGGCTTACGCAGCAGTTGAACCCCAGCAAGATCCTGGCCAGGAGTATAGCCATGATGATGGTGATGATGGCACGCAAGACTCTGTTGAGGAAGGGGGTGTTGGGGTTGGCGAAAACGTCGATGCTGCTATTGAAAACGCGTCCACCGGAGGCCATGAAGAGGATGACGATGTGGATCACGCACCACAGGCTCCTAGTTCCAGTGAAGTCTCTAGAAATTCACAGAGGGTTGAAGACTACCCTGAACAGACACGCTCACAGTCTGATGAGCAGACCGCAGCAGAACTGGAGGCCCGCCGCTTGCAAGAGGAGGGGGACATTATTGATTACAGCGATGGAGAGGACGAGGAGTCTGCTGCTGCCGAGGAGGTTGGAGAGGCGGCTCATACTGAGCCTTCGCCCTCGCCCGCCACTGTGCAAGGCAACGAGACATGCAATGGGGAGAGGCAATCACCTGCTGCAGGATCGCCAAGTATTGGCCAGCAAACAAACGGAGACGAGGACCAAGGCAGCCTCGACACTACAAACGATGCTGAAGTCGACGCCGAACAGGACTACGATACCGATCCCAATGAATACTGGGAATACAATGAAGACCTTGCAGCCCTTGAAGAAGTCGACCCTGATGAGTCGCAATCGGATGAAGTTCAAAATGACACGACCAAGTTTGAGTTTGATGGCGACGCTAACCAAGACTACGGCGACTATGAATACCAGAACTTGGAGCAACAAGCAGAGGTGGAACTCACAAACGGAGAAGATGTTGATGGCGATGAAAACACTGCAACGGATGGCGATTACTCGACGATCGCGAACGAGGTCGTGGATGTGGGCAATGTGCAGTGGACTGTCGACCAGGGCCTAGCCCAAGACGTTGTGGAGACGATGACGAGACATGAAGAGGACAATGTCGAGGCTCAAGACGAAGAGGATGGAGTGGCTGGACAGCTCGGCAGTGCAACGTCTTCGGCTGCAAATCCCACAACGGCCTCGTCTACCGACGCCCATGATGTGTCTTTGCAAGGACGCAAGCGATCTATCGATGAGGCTGGACACGGAGTGGACATTGCATCCGACTCAATAGGTACGATGGTGGCCTGACTGCCTTTGAAACGAAAGGCAAACGCTGACTTTGTATACGTAGACGCCAAACGCGCGCGAGTGTGAAGGCGCCCCGTCCTCTGAGTCTTGGGGTCTTGAGAGATACTAACAAGCAGCTACATGGACGTGCCGCCGTGGAATCTACCCAAGTTTGAGCTAATACAAGTGTACACTAACTGTAGGACCGATGTCGGAACGCACGACGAGATTTTGAGTTTTTTTTTTATAGTTTTATTGAGGGTCAAAAGGTAAGAGGGAAGGTAATCTCCGGCGATTTTCCTTTGTTATACCCCGGCGCCACCTTCCCAGATTGTGATTTTCGCATTGGTGTTTGTTGGTTGGCCGTTGATGTGTAGTGCGGACAACGACTGAGGTGGCGTTGTTTGCATGGTCGTTTGGTGCTTGATGGGATGAAGGGGAATAGAGGGCGCGAGGCAACTTGAGCGATATACCCAAGTGCTCCGAGGCACTTTTTGCTTTTTCCCAAGGTAGTCGTAGGGATGTAGAGACATGGTGAGGCTGTCAATGGAAGACTGCAAAGCTAGCGCGGGCCTGGGACTATTTGCAGCCCTGTGATGATGGCTCAGCGTGGCCTAAGAAACTAGGTCCCGGCTGCAGGCGATGATGACACGAATGGTCTAGGCTCTCCATGTTCTTTGACCAGGTTGCGGGGAAGAGGGTTACGAGGCCTGCTATTTTGGGGCGACTACGGACGGCATGGCGAGGCGCAGTTTTTTAACATTATCGACAGCCTCGGCCGGCCACGTGGTGGAGAGAGATACAAGGGTGTGTGCCAAGAGGAGAGCATGCACATCACATTGACTCGAGGCCAAGGACGCTGGCGGTTCAAGGGCAGACGAACTGTCTGGCGTCTTGCTGATAGCAGAGTAGATGGAGTAGGGCGACATGGCAGGAGACGGAGGCTGCGTCGACTGCGCGACGGGGGGATGGGCAAGCTATGACTCTGGCGTTGAGTAAATCGGCCGTGAAACGTTGGGGCGGGCTGTGGCACGCCACTTGGCGATGATGGCGGCAGCCAAGCCGAGGCAAGGCAAGACAAGGCCCGACAGGTGTTTCTCCTTGTTCGCGTAGACTGTCCATGTTGAGCGCGTCCAGCCCGGCGGACGAATGCTACATATGGCCACACTCGCATACGCGTAGCCTTTCTTGTGCCTGTTTTCCTTTTTCTGGCCTGACGCTGCTCCTTGTGTACTGCTGTTCTCTCCGTCTGTACCGCCACTGGCCACTCCCATTCCCACGCCTGTGACGACCTCGTCGCATCCGTGTTCGTTTCGTCCGCTCGTTTCCAAGTCGTCTTTGCTCGGCACGACACAGACAGGCACAGCGCCCTTGGCCGTGCTTTGGTGAAACACACAGCGCCTCTGCACAAGCATTCCCGACCCAGACTGCACCGTTGCTGCTGCACCCTCGCCTCCCCAGCACCATCTGCACACGCCCTTACCAATAGTGCAAGACGGTAGCCGCCGCGTTGCTCTGCTCGGCACTCGAGGCAGCGATACAGAGGCCTATCGATAACCCACCCGCGCCCACGCTGCACCTCTGCGTCTAGCCCGCCGCCACGCCACGCCGCGCTGCGCTCCCCAACCCACCCTAACGTCGGACCCAGTACACAGCAGCTTCCACCGCACACACATACACACACACACACACACCTCTTCCACTCCAGTCCTGCACCGCGACCCGCCCACTTCTCCCTCCATCATCTGGTCGCGATTCCGCTGAGACTGGTCGCATAGACCGCTGCACGGCGCCATCATGGTGGAAGACAAGTACGTTATGCGCCTGCACCGCCCTGCCCCCCAGCCACGACGGGCCACTGACTGTGACGCCAGATACATAGGGCTCATGCTGGCCATGAGTTCCTCCCTGGCCATCGGCGCGAGCTTTGTAATAACCAAAAAGGGTCTCAATGCCTCCATCGAGAAGCATGGCTTTGACGGCAACGGCTTTGGATATCTCCAGAACCCCGTGTGGTGGGCAGGCATCATCACAAGTAAGCGTGCCTACAGCCCACTGCCCTTTGCACCGCTGACCTGCTTCACAGTGGTACTCGGTGAAATATTCAATTTCGCTGCATATGCCTTCGCCCCCGCCATCCTTGTGACCCCCCTCGGAGCTCTCTCCGTCCTCATTGGTGCTGTCCTCGGCTCGTACTTTTTGGACGAGCAATTGGGTCGATTGGGAAAGATTGGCTGCGCAATATGCCTGATCGGCTCCGTCATCATCGTGCTACACGCGCCGCCGGACAAAGAGGTTCAGTCAGTTGAGGAGATTCTGGACCTTGCTCTGCAGCCTGGTACGTCTGTCCCGGCTTCTGAGATGCTCTTGTATAGCAGCGACTAACAAGCCATCCCCACAGGCTTCCTCTTCTACTGCGCCTTCTGCATCGTCTTCTGCGTCTTCATGATCTACAAGATCGCGCCCAAGTACGGTCGCAAGAACCCCCTCATCTACCTTTCCATCTGCTCCACGTCCGGTTCCGTTTCCATCATGTTCATCAAGGCTTTCGGTATTGCGCTCAAGATGACATTTGCGGGCAACAACCAGTTCACCCATCCTTCGACATACGTCTTCGTCATCCTGGTAGTGGGCTGCATCCTCACTCAGATGAACTACTTCAACAAGGCGCTGAGCCAGTTTTCCACAAACATGTACGTCTCCATGTCACACGCTCCGTCCGTGTGTGCTAACTTTTGCGACTCAGCGTGAACCCACTCTACTATGTTACTTTTACGACCTGTACACTGGTTGCTTCGTGTCTTTTGTTCCAAGGCTTCAACACCACGTCTGCCGTCAACACCATTTCTCTCCTTTGTGGTTTTCTTATTATCTTTTCTGGTGTATATCTTCTTAACCTATCGCGCGAAGACCCCTGCGCCGATCCCGCACTTGGCTCTCGATTTGACGGTCCGCCATCTGATGCCATTTCTGGCTTCCCCACAAGACGCAGTATGCAATCGCGACGCAGCGGAGATCCTTACGAGCACCAGTCGAATGGCGTTATCCGAAACAGCAGGTCTAGCTATGCAGATGCGGGGGACCGAAGCGCACTGATGCACGATTACGATGCCGAGAATCAGTTTGAGCTGGGCGATCTTGCCGCTGATAGCGATGATGATCTGGAGAGTGGGCGCAACACAAAGCGACCCAGCTTTGACGAGGAGACGCGGCTGAGTGGCAGACTCAGTGGGACGGGCAGAGGGCGGGTACAGAAAGAGTCTGTGCAACCAAAGAGGAATCATTCAGCCCGTCGATAGAAGGACGAGGAGGGTGTGTGCATGGAGAATTTTGCTATTCTGGCTCGTACATGGGTCTATCTTGCCCATTTCGTGATTTGGGAATCAGATGTGGTTTGTGCAACACAATGCACCGCACAGTGGCGTTTACGGCTCTTGTTGTAGTATGGATTTGAGGCATTGGGAGATGGCCCCCGGAGATAAAGGTGCCGGCCACTTGTATTTGTACTACGATAGCATGACATGGATACCCAGAGGAATCCCGGCGGTTATGTTGGGTATCATTTCTCCACAGATGAATATCAGACATTCATATTCCGAATCATCAAGACGCGTGTATTCATGCAACCACGAAGCTGAGGCGGCCAGACGGGGGATTGTGGCTACGGTGTCAAAGTGCCGACTACCAGAATTTTGCCCCGCGTCTTCTTTGGCGCGACAAGGCA
>JALPSE010000292.1:0-35191 GCA_030558545.1 Bipolaris gigantea | reverse complement strand
CGCTGCTCAGCCTTGCCCTTGGTCAACCCATCACTGCCTAGCACCTCAGACTGCGGCGCTGACCCGGCGCAGCTCTGGCCCTCTCTTCCCATTGTGTCCCCCCTCCCCCTTTGGAACAAAGAGCCGCCGCCTGAGGCATGGCAACCGCGACGCAGCTCATGCCGTCACCAAGTGGCCTTAAGTCCATGTCGGCCTTTAGCCCCTACGCGGACTCGCCCAGTTCGCCTGGCACTTTTGCCCACGTCTTTTCAAATAGGTGCCCTCCCCCCCCTTTCGGAGACCAATGCGACCGTCCCGCTAACATGGACTCTCCAAGATCTTCAGGACATGCCTCCGAACACCTCCAGCCACCACCCAGCCCGTATCCAGCAGCCGTAGACCCTTCCCCCGTCGACAGCAACGGCACCAGCCACACTGACCACACCGAGGTACGCGACGTGACGGATGCAAATGAGACGACGCGGGGCTAACCCCACCACAGATTGAGGACGATGCGCAGGAAAACACGCCTAGCGAGGGCGGCATGAGCGACATACGGTCCCCGGTTACTGACGACATGGTGAGCCCAGCGAGCCAAGACGGTTACACAAAGGCATGTCACGCCCACCCTGAGAAACATGCGCTTCACCCTCTAATACGTCCAGCAGCCCCAAACCCACAGGCTCAACACCACGGTCCGCCGCGCTGATTCCGACGATGCGCCTCCGTCCGTCATCCATGCCCCGGACAGCTTCAAGCAATTCGTAAGGCCCCTCTTTGTTGTCTAGCTGCCGTTGCACAACATGGCTGACGTACGGATCAGAGCCGGGCGGGCACTTCTGGCGCCTCGTCCAGCGCAAACATGTCGGATAACACGGTCGTTGTATCGCCGTCGACACCAGAGGCAAACATGCTGCCCGAAATGGACGACAGGGTTCGCTTACCGCTGGTCTTGGTGCGCTTGGAGTGACTAACAGCACACAGGACTCGTCTTCATGCTCTGCATTTACCGCTCCAATTGATACCGCAGTCTCCAACTCTGCTGCTCCCGATCGTAGCACACCGCGTGCACAAACCCGACAGGATTTCGAAGAGGTCCTCAGACGGCGCAGTGCTCGTAAAAGCTTGAACCTTGCTGGTATGCGCGCACATTCATTGAATTGGACGCCGACTTACACTCGTAGATATTGCAGAGTACGAAGACAACGTCGCCACCGATTCTTCCTCGAGCTCGGTCATTGATCACAACGACAGCCAGTCTTCACAGTCACACGATGGCGAATCAGCTTCAATTGCCACCCAGACCATGGGAGAGGCGATCCTTGGAATCCACGAGACCGAGAAAGAAGTAGCCGGCCTTCGAAGCGCTCTGGACGAATGCTGGATACTGTGCAACTCACTAGCAAAGTTGAGCCAACGTCATCGCACGCGCATGTTCCATTACGCTGGCGGAAGCGCTGATTCGCAGGAGCATGCTTGGAGGACTTGTTGGCGATTATGCCAGAAACTCTATGAGAGCCGAGAAGAGAACCCCACTGCGCAGATTCAGCCCACCTTGGAGCTTTGCCGTGACTTTTGTCAAGCACTGTTTGACGTGCGCCAACGCGGTGACGAGGCGGCCGACTCGGTCCTCCGAGTCAGCTTTGAGCTCAACAACCATCTCTACAATGCTCACGACCGCGCGTTGCCCGAGACTTTCCGTGAACGTACGCTCGACTTTTACTTGACCCTCTGCCATCGCCTTATGAAACAACGAACTTCGCTTCCCGAGGAGACGGATTCACTCTTGCACGCTTGCTGGTCGCTGGCAGAAATGCTGTTTAGCCTCCGTCAAAACAGTCGAGACGGTAAACCTGCCGACGAAGAGTTGCTTGGATCGGCCATTCAGGCTTGCTGGGAGTTGTGTGACTTGTTCCGTGAGGGATGGACACAGGTTCGACCTGATCGCAGCACCCCACGATCGTCCCAGCACAGCTTTTCAGGAGGACGCAGCTCCGTGTCACACCGATCCCAAAGCGCATACTCGGAACGATCTGCAAGGTCTTCGAGCATGAACGAATCATACCACTCAGCCATGCAAAGCAGGAGAGCAACCCCGATGCAGCCCGAGACTCCGACTACCATTTTCGACGACCGCGACGAGTTTTCGCCCTCGGACGAGCCCAACGTGCCAAACATTCTTGTTCTCGGCCCAGAGGCCGGCCTGACGCGAACCCACGATCGCTGGTCTTCGTCTTCTTCCAATCTCTCAACCTACTCGGACGCTTCGGTACACACATCTTCTACTGCCACTGCCGGCCGAGAAGATCCTGCTCTGATACGCCTGAAGGGACTCATTGTTAAGGCAGCCATGAATACGGGCTATAACCGCCAAGCACCGCTCCCAGACTTTGTTCGCGCACTACCGTCAAACAGCTTCGGCAACGAACCATGGCAAACGGAACTGTTCGACAACTATCGGAAGCTTGTTCTCAAGGACTCGGCTCTACGCAGCATTCACACGCAACCACTCCGCCGACTGACGGCGCTTGAGATTGGACGGTCGGTGCAATGGCTAGGTAAAAACGAAGCTTTCCAGTGGCTTACCGAGCTGTATCGATTCGTCTTCGGCGCCCATCCTGGAGACAGCAGCCAACGCAATCTCATCATCAACGCTTAGCGAGGGGCTAGTTTGCCTTGCATGCGGCCTTGATGGTTTTTTTTTTCATCTTTTTCATCATCATCTTCTTCTTCTTCTTCTTCTTCTCTACTTTCTTCCATCATGCGCGCTATTTGGACGGGCTGCCTTGTTAGATTTTTTCTTCTTCTTTTTTTTTTCGCCATATACCCTCAACACTCTTTCCTGCATGCGCATCCATCGGTCCTAGCATGCTGTCGTGATGCTGTGGAGTACGGGTTTCGCATCTTCTTTTTCTTCTGTGTATACCTTGAACGAGCAGCTGTCCATGTTCTTGTTCTTCACGCTTTCCTCTAGGTGTACGTCATGGATGCTACCTGTATAGGTATAATCAATACGAGACGCTTCGTTTCGCTTTATGCATTGCCTGTGACTTTGCTGCTTGCTCTTGCAACCACGGCTTGTCATGTACCTTGCTTGTAGCCAAGAGCCCCTCGTCCGTACACAAACTTCCTTCCCCTCCTCTTTCCGACATGATTCCACGACACTTTTAGACAGTTGAAATTTTACCTTCACTACCCATACATGTCAAGACGCAAGATTGGCTGAATATCCATCACACCTTCTCTGGATCGTTGATTCCTCCATTGGTAATGATGTAGGTAGCTTCCTTCTCAGGCATGTCTAGACAGAGGCATCAGTGACCAAGCTTCAAACATGCTGCAGGTTGGCATACCAGGAGAGTCTTGAATTTTGGCAACGCGCTCCTCGCCTCGTCCCTTGCGAAGCAAAATCCTCGTAGCAGAAGCGTGGGCGAGAATGTGACCACCAACCGGCTTACGACCGTCGGCGCTGGCAAACAAAGCACTTGCTCCAGGATCGCTTTGGACTTGGTTAGTCATCAGCACCGCGACATTGAACTCTGCACATCGTCAGCTGAATCGTGAGCAACGAGGAAATTAGGACAGACCCTCGGCGACATGCGTAAGCTTCGAGAGGAACTGGTTGAGTTTCTGCTGTCGCTCGTTGAGCTCACCACGTCCAGTGTAGTCGACGCGAAAGAGCGCCATGATGCTGTCGATGATCAGAAGCCGATATTCATTGCTGACAAAGAACTCTGCGACTTTATTCAAGAGCTCCATCTGATGCTCAGAGTTGACAGCGCGGGCATACGTGATGTTGTCTTGCGCTGTCAAGTATCAGCACAAGTATCGACATGGACGCAGGATTCCCGACCAGTCTCAGGGTCGACACCGAAGCGTTCTGCAATTTGAGCTATCCTCTCTGGTCGAAAGGTGCCCTCGGTATCTGCATCACAGTCAGAGGAGATGGTGACTACACGAGGCCAACGCACCGATATATGCCACTTTGCCCTCAGCACCGCCCATGTCTTTTGGCAGCTGTGCAATGACAGACATGGTGTGTGAAAGTTGCGTCTTTCCGCAGCGAAACTCGCCAAATACCTCACTGATGCTCATGGTCTGAAAGCCACTGCACCATGTTAACGGGCGTTGGCGCACAAGATGAGCACATGCACTCACCCCCCAAGAATCGCATCGAGTGCTTTGCTACCAGTAGAAATCTTGATGACGCGCCTTCGCTGTTGTCCAAGCTCATGAGCAGTCTGGAAACCTCCACCTCCAGGCTGCATATGGTTTTAGTAAGGCAAGCTCACCCACTACCGCTTCAACACAACTGACCTGGCACTTGGCAATAGCATCCTTGACTTTATCGACCTTGATCTCACTGAAGCCCTTGATCTTGAGCAGGTTGCGACGGGTGGCTGAATGTACTGAAGCGATCGTGTAGTAGCCGTTGGACTTGAGTTTGGAGATGTCGACAGCGCCGATGCCGTGGGCTTGGATTGCGTCAATGTCTACGATGAAGCTGTCATCGTTGTGCTCATCATCACCAGCCACTGAATCTGCCGCCATGGTAGCAATCTTTGCGGGGTGATGCAATACTGGATAAGAAGAGATGCAAAGCAAGCAAGTATACGGATGTTGGATGAAGAGAGAGAACGAAGGATATAGGAAAGATGACGGTAGAGAGAGAGAAAGGAAAAGACTGTGAGAGCCAATGCAGCAGTACCCACACGTATGAGGAAGGAGCGCGTATCATAGGAAGGAACGAGTCACCTACCCAACACTGTATGTGGCGAAAGTGAGGGAGAGGGAATGTACATTGGTAGGACTGGCGTGGAGGGAGCACAATGGCAGCATCAATGATCGTAAAGCTACTCGCATATGATACGCAAGCACTGTGGTTGTTCAAGGGAGACTTCGTAATCCAGGTAATCGTATCTCATGTTTTTGCTTGCAGATTCCCGCAAACAAACATACAAAGCTTTCAAGCGCTTCGAGAATTGATGTTATTGCCAATGTCAGCCATATCACTGGCAAGAACAACATGCATGCACGATAGAGGCATATGAATAAATCTACCACGACAGAATAGCAGAGAAGAAAAGGGATGCAAGATGGAAAATCACGGGGCACACGTGCTAACCCCAGCTCCTGACAAAAAACCACACAATCTCCTTCACTCTTCCCTCCTCCATAACCACCTCGATCCCTTTGCATCAAACTGTCTGCACCCAAACCACCACAGCCGCCTTCAAGCTCCATAGGAAGCCACTACCATACTATCCAAGCGCATGCGCACACTACATTAGCCGATGCAAGCACATCCATAGAAGGTAGAGAGCAACCATCCAAATCGCCAAGCCGTCGTCTGTTTCGAAATCATGGTAGAATGGTTGAAGGGATAACGTTTGCGGGTATCAGTGTAAGAATTGTGAAGAACCTTTTTTCTTAAAAAAAAACCGTTGATGACTCGTGAATGCGTGAGATTTGCCGAAAAGATGCTGAGATAGGCTAGGAAACGATTGTGAAGAGATGTCGAACTAAATGAAAGATATGGAACTGCATGCTGTAAATGCTACTTCTTTCGCTACCATTTTACTCGTGGCGAAGCTTGAGTGGGTAGGGCTCGTGAGCCGTCTAGGCGACGGCAGTCGTAGGAGCAACGGCCGCAGGGACAGGGGCAGCGGCGGGAGCGGCAGCAGACTCGCCATTGACCTCAGCCTGGGTGCAGTCCCGAGAGATGTGGCCGGTTTCGCCGCAGCGGTAGCAGGTCTTGCCGGCAGTGTTGAGTGGGCCGCCGTTGGGAGCGGTGCAGTCACGGGAAATGTGTCCTATGGAAAGTCAATGGCGCTACACCGTATTCAGACCACCATACTGACCGAGCTTGCCACAAGCGTAGCACTTCATGGCCTGAGCCTGGCAATCACGGGCGAAGTGGTTGGGTCCGCCACACTTGTAGCACGTAGCAGGGCGAGCGCCGCCAGCGAAGCCGCCCCTGAAGCCTCCGTAGCCGCCACGGGGAGCGCCGGCACCGCGACCCATTCCTGGGTTGGGGCAGTTGCGAGCAAGGTGGCCAGCGATACCACAGCTGTAGCAGCGTCCGCTGGTACCCGCTCCGCTTAGCCGCAGAGTCGGGCAGTCAGCCTGAACGTGTCCGAGGCCTTGGCAGTGATAGCACTGCTTAGCTGTTGCTTCGTCAGCATTCTAGTTAGTCGTGGCGCCAGTCTGCCAGGCGTTTGCGAATGCGCGGACATTGTAACCACGGCGCGGGCGTGGGACAAGTAGCGCAAGCGGTGGATTCTGAAGGACGTACTCTCGGTGGTGCGGGGGTGCGGGCATCCGTTGGACTCATGTCCTGGCTGCTTGCCTATGGAAGGATTAGCGGATTATCTTGCGTGCGCGTGGCCATGGATTCAGACGTACAGTTGTAGCAGAGCCTCTCGGACGAAGAGCATACCTCTGCGTATTCATGTCAGTCGCGCTGCCAACTCCACATGTTGCCACCATCTTCATCGTCTCGCGACACAGGCGCCACAATTGCGGGTGTCGCACCGCCACATGTACCTCGCAATTGGGTCACTGCGAGAGCGCCACCAGTCAGTGACTTGGATGTTGCTTACCGGCATAGTGGCCGACGTTTCCGCACTTGAAGCACGCACGACGAGACAGAGACGACATGTTTTCTTGTTTCTTCTTTTGGTATATATCTGCACCAGGCGTGAGCATAGAATGGATGGCTGTGCGAAGAGGGAGAAGGCAGTGGATCGTGGGGCGCGGGGCGGGTTTTGGGCAGGGCGTCTGCTCTGCAGCGCGCGGTGCCTCTGTCTGGGCCGGGGAAATGGGCAGGCGCAGACGGTTGGACATGGAGCGCAAGTACCTGCTTCTTCTTCGTATTCTTCTTCTTCTTCAGATTCCGTCGCCTGGGCTTGCCGTCAGTCGCAAATTTTCGAGGGGCAGCGGTCGAGGGGCAACACGGGGCATGATCGCATGCGCCGAGACGACCCAAGCGCGCACATGCGGGAAACAGCAATCTTGGGTGGGCGCAACGTACTTTCGACTTTCCAGACCTTCCCTCGACAACACTTCAGCAACCTTCCTCCGATTGTACGTTGAGTGTGGTGTGAGAGACTGGGGATCATGGAATGCTCAGGCGACGGGTAAAATGCACCACTCATGGCTGTGGTCCCTGCTTCGGTTGCGCTAGCGAAATGCGCAATTTGGCTGTTCCCGAGGTCGAAACCTGCACGTAACAATCCCGAGCCGTTGCGGATTGCATCATGCGCACTCCCATAGGTGCACACGTCCATGCATCTCCTTCACCCTAGCTGTGCTTCGTCGCCCATTACCGTGCTTCTGCCGCCCCGTCGCCGTCGCGGCCGAGGCCCTATCCTGCACTCTTGGCCCTCGGCCGCTGCCGCCCCTCTCCCATCTGGCCCTGTGCTCCGTGCCATCGCCTGACGGCCTGAATGTATCTATGCTCGCACGTGGCACAGCACGTGATGTAATCACGTTCCCCTTCTTGCCGTACAACAAAGGCAAGTAATGGAGCTTGTTCCTTCATAGACTCTTCTTCAATGATCCGACGTCGGCGTGGCAGCCTTGTGCGAGCAAGGCGATGGGCAAGGTTGCTGTGTATGAGAAACGCGTTTTGAGTGGACAATTAGAAAGATCGACTTGGCCTGCTTGATCAACAGGAAGAAGACGGCTGCTATACGTATAGCTACTTCATCTGGTCAACACAAGCTTAGTCACTCAACTAGCCGTTAGGCGGATCGATAAGTAACACCGTACCATCTCTCGAATAACGAAGTCGGTGATAAGGACCTTGAGAGTGTCTTGTGCTTAGGGAGCTATTGCTAGGCTACACTAGAGTCATGTTTAGTGCTAACGGTAACGGGCTGCACGTGCACATGCCAGACATTCGGGACATTGGCTTCAATCTTCATGCTGATTCGTATCTATGTGATTTTGCAATCTCCGTGCCAGTAGAAACTCATCTCTACAACCGTGCGCAATGTACGGCTGAATGCACAAAAAGATATTGTGTAGGCTATGGCTCAACACCATCTAGTCTTCCGACTCAATGACCGCGGGAGCCTTGATTGTCCTCGCCTTGAGGAAGTCGAGACCTTCGCCGCCCTACACTGCAGTTAGTATACAACACGTGCAACGGGAGTGGTGGCATTAGGAAGACTTACGTAAGAAATTAACGGGGACACCTCGATGCCCTCCTTGGGGTCCTCGCTGACAACCGTGGCACCGGTAGCTTGGACCCATTTCTTGCCCTGCGTCATGATGTCCTGCTTGCTCGTGTCGGGGTCGTCCTCTCCAGTGCCGCGGGCGTTCTTCAACGGCGAGAACTCGTCCTCACGCTTTACTTCCATGCAAGCAAACTTGTCGAGGCTAAGGAAAGGGAAGCAGTCAAAGACAAACTGCTCAAGCTTGATGCCGTTAGGCTTCTCTGGCTTGATGGTCTCTCCAGTCTCGGTGTTGACATAGGGAATCTTCTTGCGAGCAACGTGGTGGGGTAGCTTCTTGGCCCATGCGGGGATGCTCTCGAGGAAGCTGTAGGAGTAATAGTGGTTGACAATGTTGGCAGCACGGAACTTGAGTAGCTCAGAGTCCTTGGGGTCCTTGGCCTCTGCATCCTCGGTGGAGATCTCAGAGTACTCGACAACGTCTGGCTTGCCGTTCTTCTGGAGGATGAGGCCAACAGATTCCTTGGCATTGCGCTTGCGGACCACCTTGGTGGCAATGTCGACATTCTTGGACGCAGAGAAGCCAATAAAGGCGGGGTCAGCGACCCTGACCAGGCAGTTGTCGACACAGTAGGCGTGGATGTGCTTGATTCCGCGCTTACCCATGTCGGCTACGACTCCAGATTGGATGAGGGCTTGGTAAAGACCACCGTTACCATCAGGCGCGACAGCGACCTGTTCTGTGTCAGTACTACCTCGATGCCTGGTCGGCTGGTACGCCTGGGGGGATTGTCGAGGTATACCTTTGACTTGCTTTCCAAGAGGATCTTGCCTTCGTTGGAAATGCATGGCAAGACACCCTGCTCGAAGATGACGACATTCTCCTTCTTCAAGCCAAAGTAGTTGTGCTTCTCAAAGAACTCGGCGGTAGGTCCTCGGGTAGGTCCGCTGGTCATAACGTACCATGGGATGGTGACGTTTTCCTTGCCGTGCTTCTTTGCAGCCAGCATCTCAGCCTTCCTAATACGCTCGCCCTGCAATTGGAACAGGCTCTTCTGGCTTGGGAGCCCAATGTCGAAGCATCCCTTGGGAGCTGAGCTTCCCAGACGGGTGCCTTGGCCACCAGCCATCAGCACCACTGCAACCTGGTTGCTGGCAATGAACTCCAAGCCGCTGTTGTACCATTGGTCGAGGTTGTCCTTCGAGGAGTCGAGAACTGAAGATGTGGCATTTTCGGGGAGAGGCTCGAGCTTGTTCTCAGTTGCTTCGGTCTGTGCAGGGTGGAGGGCACGCTCGGTAATCTCGTTGATGTATTCGGGGTTGAAGTTGCTTAGCTGCTCATAGAGAGAAGCCTTCTCGGCGGTAGACAGCTTGTCGTAGAAGGCCTATAAGTAAGGAAGAAGTCAGCATCATGTTCGGGGACTGCAATTCATCTGGTGCTCATCAAATCCATTGAAGTGCTCCAGAACATGAGAGTTGGGAAGGCTGCACGCACAAAAACTTGATCTTGACCAGCCTTCTGGTATTTGGCCTTGAGCTCATTGAAGTCAGCCTCTGATGGCTCCTTTGCAGGAGTGCCTTGGGCAGCTCCACCGATGTGAAGCTTCTCAAGCGCGCTGTTTACGGTATCCTTGATGGTTTCCATGATGAGTGGGGTTGTGGCGGGGTAGTTGTGATGACGGGAACAACAATTGCAATTGATCGAAGGGGTGTACGCCTACAAATACACAAAGAGTGGTTGAAGAAAAAAGAACCAAGAGCTGCAGGTTTCACACCGCGTGTCCCAAGTACAAGACCTGGCTACAGCACAGCTCTGACGCTTCGTGTCGCCCCACTCGCTGTGCGTCCCCTGCTGCATTATGGGTAAAGATTGAGGCTTGCAAGATCGTCAGCGCCTACCAGTCACCACCAATTATAGATGCGATATGACATGATGTGTATTGTTTATCTGCAGGCAATGCTTTTGCTGCCACTGCAGTGTTCCAAACTACCGTATGACGGAAGATATGGAAATGCAGCCGCAGGCCGCCACCAGTCACCCAGCAGCGAACAAAAAAGAAGCCAACATCTGGTGCTCCAGCGCAATGCATCAAGCCAAGAAACCCACCCGAACTAACCTGTACACAACTCCATGAACACCGCTATGCTATACAAATATTACGCACTCCCATTGGCCTCGGCCGGCTTCTCTGGTTCGGCCGGCTTCAGGGCCTTTTGTGGCGCGGGGTTGAGGATGCGGGTGGCGTCGATCAATCCGGCATGCGGGTTCAGCTCGAGGCCAAAGCCAGGACGATCGAGGGTTTTGACGTCGAGATAGCCCTTTGTGGGAATGGGCTCATTGGTGAAGCTACAGCTGGTTAGAAAACATTTTCAAGAGCGCCAATGGTTGCCGCTTACAGGTTACCGAATACGGGCAAGACGGATTTGCCGTCTGGCGAGTTTGCCAAGTACTCTTGGAAAGGCGAGTTCGCTTGGGAGACGACAAAGTGGTAGGAGTACGGCCCGCTGGCGTGGGGCACAACAGGGATGTCGTACGCAGCAGCCATGGCCGAGATCTTGATAAGCTCCGTCATGCCGCCAACCCACATGACGTCTGGCTGGAGGATATCCAGGTTGCGGCCCTCGATGAGCTTTCTGAAGCCGTAGCGCGAGTATTCGTGTTCGCCAGTGGTAAATTTCATCCGGGGATGGGCACGCTTGATTTGCTCAAAGCCATCAGAGTCATCTGGCGACAAGCACTCCTCCCACCAGTTGAGGTTGAGATGCTCGGTGGCCTTGACCACCTCGATTGTGTACGGCACATTCAAACTCATGTAGCAGTCGACCATGAGGGGAAAGTCGGGACCAACACTCTCACGGTGCTTGGTGAGGAACTCGACGTTCTTCTTCAAGCCTTCGACACCCTCGCCAGGCCCATAGGGCAGCGGTACCTTTGCACCAAAGAAGCCCATTTCCTTTGCTGCTGCTGGCTCAGGACCAGTGCAGTAGAAGTTGAGTCTCTCGCGTGTGGCGCCACCCAGCATCTTGTACACGGGCTCGTTGCGAATGTGGCCAAGCAGATCCCAGATGGCGAGATCAATTACTGAGATGACGGCGACGGGGAGACCCTTGCGGCCGTAGAACATTGAGGCGCGGTACATTTGCTCGAACATGTGGTTGGTGTCTCTGGGATCTGCACGTCGTTGGCACTCACTATACTAGGGCTTTTTGCTGGAGACTTACCCTGGCCGATCAAGAAGCGCTCAAAGTGTTCAGCCACCAGCCAACACGCCGGTGGTCCTCCAAAGCCCGTGGCAAAGCCCTTTGTGCCATCACTGGCCTCAATCTCAACGCAGAAGGAACCGAGGACATTGATTCCCCAGCTCGTCCTCGACTTCCGATACTGCTCGTACTGGCTCATTGGAGTTGAGATTTTGCTGTCAATGAGCCAATGGCCACCCGCGACATTGTGATAGTCCCCGCCACTTCCGGGGCCCTGTGTTACAAAGGTGCGCACATGCTTGATGGTCGGGAACGAGCGCGTCGTGCCAGAAGTTGCTGCAGAAGCCATTGCGATTCTAGTCGGGGGCGAAAGGGAGAGTTGGACGAGTACGAGAGGCAGACGGTAGCAAGTCGTACGTGGGGGATATTTGAATTCAATGGCTCTGCGTCATGTGCAGGCCACGGTGGGCGACATGCACAGCAAGAAAAGACCTCGGTCCATCTCGCTGCGACGTGCAACAAAGGACAGCGACAGGCGGTGTTGCAACCGGCGTCCAGTGGAGGGCAGCGCGCAAGGCTGCATGGTTGAGAGAGCTTGGGCAGGCCACGGGCTGGCGGTGCAGATCAGCATTGCCCCGAGCGCGCCGAGGCCACCAATCGGCGCCGTCGGGCCGGTGCCGTCAATGTCTGGGGTAGCGGCTGGAGGTCGCGGGCGGGGCTGGAGTTCGGTCTTCGCTCTGCCGAACCTCTGCGCACAGCTGCACGCCCACCGTCGCATCATCCACCATGGATGCCAATGCCTCGCACCAGCAAGCTGCGAGCCCAAATGGCACGGCCAAGCTCTCGTCGCACTCGCAGGAACAGGGCCACGACTGGAGCGGCGACGAGCGCTCCACCGACGATGATGGCAACCACCGCGGCCAAGCCAGTGCATCCAACAAGCGCAAGCGGCCTCTCTCAGTCAGCTGCGAGACATGCAGTAAGTCGCCCATGGCAGAGGCATGTGCATCTTCCTATGTACGCATGCACACGCCGCCCCATCTTCTGACGCCGTGTAGAGCAGCGAAAAGTGAAATGCGACAGGGCCTCGCCAGCCTGTTCGTGGTGTCTGAAGAACCACTCCGCATGTGTGAGCGCGCCCGCCTCTTGTGTGCCCACTGCAAACTCAACCACGCCTAGGTCTACCTCCCACGCAAGAAACCGGGCCTCCGAGCTGGCTACGGACGCGAACTCGAGTCGCGACTTGGTACGTTGCACCGTCGAACACATGCTACACACGTAAATAGGTGGCCGAGGCATCCCCATGGGCCGACTCCAGCCTCAATAGTTGCTCAGATGCTCGTATCCGTCGCGCTAAGCAATCGCAATCTGACACCCATGGCCTGCAGATAAGCTCGAAGCTCTCCTCTTGCAGCAGCAGTCGCAGATCAATCGCCTCACCAACAACCACGTCGCCACTTCCGGCCCCTCGCCCCAGCACGTCACTGCCTTCCGAAGCCCGCCCATTGTCCACACTCCTCACGTCCCCAGGCCCGAGACGGCGCTCTTCATCCAAAAGCCCACGTTTCCCTCGCAGACTGGCATCCACACCACATACGGCAATGGCGTCACGGACAACCGTCCTACCTCCTCGGTCGCCAGCCACAGCTACACGCCCGAAGACATGACGGCCATGGGCAGCGCCCTCACCCGCGAGCCGTACACACCCTACAATGAGCAATTTCAGCCCGCCCCGCCACGGAACTTGGGCCATGCCGACGCAGACTTTCCCCCATACGACCTGCTCTACGGGCTTGTCGACCTCTTCTTCAGGCACATCAACGCCTGGTGTCCGATTCTCCACCGCCAAAGTACTCTCAATTCGCTCTTTGGAGATACGCCCCTCGACAAGGCGGACAAAATCATACTCCATTCGGTTGTCGCAACAACCGTAAAGTTCTCCACGGATCAGCGTCTTACGCCTGAGAAGCGCACGCGATACCACAAGAATTCCAAGGAAAAGGTTTTGCTCTACGGCATAGAGAATAGCTCGGTCAAGTCGCTGCAAGCCCTTGTCATCCTTGCACTCGATGTTGTTGGCTGCTCCAATGGCCCTCCTGGATGGAACTTGCTTGCGCTCATCACTCGCTCCGTGGTTCAGCTAGGCCTATCGGTCGAGAGCTACTCGCCAAGCGTCGCTCCTCAGTTTGCCTCCATATACACCCTGCGAGCCATGACCCTGCCAGAACCAAAGGACTGGATAGAGGAGGAAAGCCGGCGAAGGCTCTTCTGGATGATCTACGTCCTGGATCGGTACGCGACAGTCGCGACTGCATTCGAGTTTGCTCTGGACGACAAGGAAATTGATCGCCGTCTGCCGTGTCGCGAAGACCTATATGCACGCAATGCGCCTGTAGAGACGAGGTGGTTCCATACGTCGGCAAGATCAGACTACAGCATGAACAGGCCTGAAAATTTGGGATCATTCTCTTACTTGATCGAGATTCTGGGCATTCTTACAAGGATACATAAGTTTTTGAAGAAGCCCGTGGATATCACGTCTCTGTCTGACGTCGAGTCCTGGCAGAGCGAATATCGGGAACTCGACAACGCCATCGAACAGTGGAAGTACAATCTTCCGCAAGAATATGGCAACTCAGCCAGACTATTCGCAAAAACGGGCATGGGACAGAACCTTGACAGTGGTTTGGTCATGCTCCACGCAGCTTTCCATACGTAAGTCGCCATTCTTCACGCTACCCGTAGATGTACTGACTCCTCTAGTACCGTCATTCGTTTGCATTCATCTGCAGCATACCCCACCCATAGATCGCCCATCTTTACGCCGTCATTTAGTGCCAGTCAAAGGTGTCTCAGTGCGGTTGAAAATATCACTGCTCTATGCGCTACTGTTCGTGACAACGCGCTGTTGAGCAAACTCGGCCCTCCATTTGCCTTCTCACTCTGGGTGGCGGCCCGAGTTCTCCTGGTTCATGGATCGACTATTGATCATCGGGTGGATCAGTCGATTAACCTCCTCGTGAGCACCCTTCGAGACATGGGCCAATACTGGGAGGTCGGCACACGCTATGCAAGCCTGCTGTCACGTGTTCTATCAGAGTACCAAGAAAGCCAACAAGCCCCCGCCGGTGCCAATGGAGAACGCGTCACGCCTTCTACCGTGAAAATCCTGGCGGACATGCGACGTTGCGCATTTGACTTGGATTTTCTCATTTCGCGGCAGCCAAAGCTCAATAGCAACCAGAGCACAAAGATTCCATGTGTTACCCCGGCTCGAACACCTGCACCAAACGAACTCGAGTATTTGGACGTATTCGATTTCTTCAACATGCCTAGACTCCCCGTATCCATGGATGGAGTCATGAGCTACCCTGCCCCTGATGGTAACGTACAGATGCCTGACGGCACGTTTGGCAACGAGCCCAATATCACAAATTACATGGTTGATGCTAGCTCCGACTGGTTTATGAAGCAGACGGCGTAATGAGTTTCAGAATCGGTTCGCGGCGCTTGGGTTGACGGGTTGTACTATATGGGCTCTTTTGGTTGTGGGTTGTTGTCATGGGTTTGGTATGTTTAAAAGTTAGTTGGTATATCAAAAAACCATGCTTGAATCGATATGCCCTAATGACTCTGAACTTCTTTGAGTACACGGATTTTACGGTTGGCAATCACATATCGTGCTGTAAAGTGCATTCGCGAAGACATGCCGGGAGCGCCATACCGATTTCGGACCTCGTATCACTCTCTGCTCATGTCATGGTACATACCAACGCCGATCTATCTTGCCCCACACCTCCAGCACGAGTTTACGTCTGCCTGGAGAGATATCTGTTTACCTATCGGCATAGATTTGGTACGTGAATATTTCCCGTGAGGTGTTGAAATCATTGGCCATCCCCAAATCGGCTGATGGCCTGTCCTGCTTCGGAATAGTGTGACCCATAGTACTAATCGTTCCGACGAGCTTCCATTGTAATGCAGCACAATGTTAAGCCTCCCGATATAACCAGTCGCATATCCATTAGTAACCAGATATTTGAATTAATTTGGGAAGTGTCTAATCGTAGCCATCAATCCCCACTTGGACCCAAATCTAGCTCCACCACCTCCATCGCTTTCCCACATCTACCAATACTCTTCTTAACCCAACTCCACCAAAACAACAACCATCACCACCCCAAAATCAGAAAGAAAAAATGACAATCCCCCAAGAACCTCCCCATATCCTCATCCTGGGTGCGGGCGTCATCGGCCTAACAACGTCCCTCGTCCTCTCCCACACCTACCCAACCGCCAAAGTCACAATCGCCGCAACACACTTCCCTGGCGACCGCTCCATAAACTACACGTCTCCCTGGGCCGGCGCGAACTGGTCCTCCATGGCCACCGACAACGGCCCGCTTGAGAAATACGACGAGGTGACTTTCCGCCGCTTTGGCGAGCTGATCGATGGCAAGGCCGTATTTGGCTGCCAAGCCACCAATGCCGGTGAAAGCAAGAACGGCCGAGGGGGGGATGGGGGAAACGAAACCGGCCTCGGGCGGATGGGCATGTGGGCTGTATTCGACACGCCGATGGAGGAAGCGGGGATTTTGAGTCAAGGGACGGGGAGAGTGTGGTACGATGCGATAGTCGGGGGGTTGAGGCAGTTGGATGGGAGTAGGTTGCCCAAAGATGCCGTGTTTGGGCTGGAGATTCCGCACACTTATAGGATTAATACCCAGGTTTATTTGCAGTGGTTTGTCTTTCTCTTCTCCTCCTCCTCCCGTCTTCACCCTTTCGTTTGCCGGAAAAAGGAACAAGCCGAGTGTTGGTGTGCATGTGCTGACGAGGGGAAAAGGTTGCAACACCAGGCCCTGGCCAGGGGAATCACATTGCTCCGCCGCCGCTACCCATCTGTTGCTTCGTTGCTAGAAGACGTCCCATCTGCGACTCTCCTTGTCAACGCCACAGGCCTCGGTTCCTTATCGCTGACTGACGTCCGCGACACGAATTTGTACCCCACGCGCGGCCAGACACTGCTGGTTGCCGAGCCCAAAGTCCCGATTGAGAGAATGTATGAATTTGAGAGGCTGGGGTATTGTCATGCCTTTTCCTCTTCTCCTCTTCTCACACCCCCCTTCGCTGCAGTATCCCTTCAGTCAAAGTGACATGTGGTATTTTTTGCTAACGCTAAAAAAACAAAAGGTACCTTCGCACCCCGCACCGCATCGACCCAACATGCACATACGTCTTCCCACGCCCACTCGGAGGCGGCGTTATTCTAGGCGGCTCCCGCCAAGACAACGATTGGAGCGCTGAGTGGGATGAGGAGCTTGGGCAAGATATATTGAGGCGGTGCTGTGAGTTGTGTCCGGAACTGGGCAATCCGGATGAGGTGCAGGTTTTGGCGAGGAATGTTGGGCTTAGACGTGAGTACTCTATCTTTTTGTCCCAATTTCATGATTCGAGTGGAGCGAAGTGATTTTTTTTATCAGGGCAAAGGCTAACGTGATTGAACAGCGTCGAGAAAGGGAGGCATGAGGATTGAGACGGAGGTGGGCAAGTGGAAAGTACCTGTTGTGCATTGTTATGGACATGCTGGGGCGGGGTATCAGGCTTCTTGGTGAGTGAACCTTATGGCTTGACATGGACGATGCAATTGCTAAGTAAGGATCTAGGGGAAGCGCTGAGCGCGTGCTAGAGCTCGTGCAAAAGGTACTTGCACCAGGTGCCAAACTCTGAAGGTGCAAAGCGAAATGAACTGGCCATACATTAAACTTGGGTTATGATCCCGTAGTCGTATGGATCTGTATGGTGAACATGACTTGTCATGAGGGTAGAAGTGCAAGCAAAATTTCTGGTAGAGTGAGTACGGAGATGAAAGATCCGGGGACCGACTTACTCGACCTGTTGACTAATTATTTGAGTGCTGGATATCCCTTTAAATTATCTAGAGGAAAACAAATGTAATCTCAGAAATGGAATGAGAGTTCGTGCAACTCCCCGGAGCATCACTCAGCCCTCCCACCTCTGCGCCTCCTTGTTGTAGCCTATGAGCTGTAGATCAATATTGAGTGTCTTGAGCATCATGTCCATAGTAAATGACTATCTTCAGTTAGCAAACTCTTAATCGTTATACATACCCTTGGCACCACTCACATCATCCGCATTCGTAAACGTCTCCTTCTCCTCTTCCACCTCCTTGTCGCCCTCCATCTCAGCGAACCGATCATAGTCCTCCTGTGGAACCTCTCCATTCTCTCTCGCCTCCCTCATCCTCTCCCGCTCCGCTTCTAACTCTTCTTGATCCCACCTCATCTGCCGCTGCTTAGCCTCTTTCTCGCGCTCCTGCCAGGCGCCCACCCCACCCATCCTGTTGACTCGGTCTCTGGTGATTCCGAAAAGCTCTTCTGCTGCTGCGCGACTTGCTGTCCGCCATTTTTCTATTAGTGCGACGAGATCGTCGTCTTTGGAGCATGTGGCGAGGGTTTGGGCCTGGGTAAGCATCTGAATCTCATTGCGTAGTTGCATTATTTCGCGTGCAACTGAGGGCTTAGAGAGTGTGCTTCTCGACCCTAGTCGTGAAGGCGTGGCCGGGTTTGGTCGCGACACGAGAGTCTTTGAGACTCTTGATGGAGAAGGCCCTTGTGCTTGTGCGACATTTCCAGAGGGAGACGTAATGGCCTTCTGTTCGGCATTGCTCGTAGAATGTGCACAACTTACACCGACGGAACTATCTCCTGACTTTTTCTTTGTGGATGATTCTGTTTTAGGTGGGTCTGAAGATGGCGGATCGTCGCCAATGCTGGGCTTCAGTGGTGTTCGGAAAGGAGACTTGAATGGCTTCTGCAGCGTTTTCGCGGCTTCGTTCAGCCGACGGCGTTTCGCTTGAGGAGTCGACATTTCTGCAACTTTGTCCACATTTGAATCGCAAACTTGATCTGCTATCGCTGAACGAGTGTTGATGGGGTGAGCCTTACAAGCGCGGCGATGTCATCGCTCGCTTCCTGTGTTGCTTTCCTTGGCAGACGCGGTTTCACGCTGTCACGTGGGATGCACAAGAAGGCAAGAGCTAGATGGGTGAACATTGCGTGCATGCATGTTGGAATTTGTACGATATACATTCCAACCCAGAAAGGTACAAAAGATAGAATCAGCCACCGTCTCGAATACAGTCATGTTGAAGTAGACTTCGAATTTTGAATTACATACTATTTCGAGTACGATTGAGCGCAAACCAATTTTACTCAGAGCTTTATCGTTACATTGTAATGATCGAGAACAACAGCGACTCCAGCCACGACAGCAATATATGCTATGAGGACCGCCATCGATTCAATGATGCTCATGTTTAAAGTGGGTAGAGTCATGTTAACCAGACCTGTCAGTAAATTGGCGACTAAGAAAACCACAAGACCATTGCGGTTGAACGCATACAGTATAGTACTAGTGGCGTCTCTGGTGCGTCGTAGCTCCTCACTTTTTTTCGTGGCCTTGTACAAGCTAGGAAAGAGAACAGTCTCAATCGCGCAGCATATGGTGATTTGATAGCTGTTGAACGAAGACACCCAGAGAAAGTACGGAAGATTTGCGAGACGTCTTGATACCGGTAGTCGAAGGCCGTAGTAGCTTGTAGAGAAGTAGAAGAGTGCAGTCCAGACGAGAGATGTAGTCGCAAGCTTCCCAAGTGTGGATTGTCGGAGTTTTGTTGTCATTGGTGCGTCTTTCGCGATTGACTGCTGCCTAGGGAGTGCAGACGCACCCAGGGACTGGCCGGCTAGGAAAATCGCAAGATATCCAAAAAAGGAAAATATCCCTTCTCGGTTCTTGGAGAGCAAATCGGTACGTGGGGCCACGAGTATGTAGCGTCCAAGAGATGTCCAGTCTAAGACAACTTCGTAGACGGCAGCCAGTACGAACGAAAGCACAGCATACGAAGGGACCAGATCAAATGCCGACTGAAAAAGAGCAGCAAATGGGGGTAGGAAGCCCAAGGTAAAGAAGAAGTTCCAATGCACGCCGTATTCAGTGACATGCTCTGCGTAGTCCAGTCCCTTCACGGAGATGAGTCGAATGACACCAAGGACAAGAAGGGGAATGGCATGTCTGAGTGATGCTGTCAAGCGTTTGGATAGTGGTGATCGGCCAATGCCTTCCTTGAGTGAAGAGCGGACTGAAACCACGCCAGCGGTAAAGACAAAGGACCCGACACCCATGTCCATGAGTGACGTGCCCCAATTCTCGACTTTAGCGAACCTCCGTGGAAAGACGCGAAAGTCGACGGCCAGAATTGCAACGCACGTAATGACCATCATTGCGCCGCGGTAATTTGTGATGAACGGCTTTACAGGGAGTGCATCCAGTTTGGAGTCTTTTTCCGACTTGTCGATCTTGGGCGGTCGCGGGGCTTCCTTGGCTGGGGCGGGCTTCTCAAGGACACATAGCGTGATTGCTGGGAGCAGCAGCAGGAGGTTGAGTATCAATGGAGAGGGCGAGTAAATGGTAGTTGCAAACAGCGTGGCTCCGCAATTGAGTAGAAAGTCGATGAGCAGGGCTGGTGGCGTATAAGGCGTGAACAGGCGCATACGAGACTGTATGATCGACCATAGCAAGATGCTCAGCTTAGCATTGTTAGTATAGACTTGTTGCTTTGAAGATAGAATCGTCCACAGTACAGGCATTGCGAGCGAGACGATATTTACATCTGCTACAGAGCTCCCCGTGTGTCCCGACACCCACGCCTCTTTCATCTGCTTGTACGTTTTCGCCATGATGCCTTAATGGGCGTTGGCCGAGTTGATCGTTGGACCTGCAATTATGGGTGAAGGTGACGCGTTAGCTGTCCTCTTTTCCAACCGAAGCCGTGGCCCAAGCGTCAATGACCGCACACATCGTGACTCCCACAGCCATCTGCTGCGGCTTCAACACCATACAGTGGAAATGCTGGTAACACGAACGGGGGAGTCTTGGCAGATGTCTCTCATGGAGACCATGGATTTCTTCCCATCTAGGTCACGAGAAAGTGCGGAGTTATGTCCCGTTCGCATTTCACTTGGACTGGGCAATCCACACTCACCTTCACTGCCTCTACAAACGCAAACAAGCCCGTGCGCAAACCTCTCCTTTACTATATAGATAGAAGGTCTCGGATGTATTCTCTCCTTCCTCTAATCAACCTCCTGCCGTGTCGAAACCTCTATCCGAGACGGGCCGCCAACTCGCAAGAGTTGGCAACAGACACTGACAGTGATGACAGATCCCCGCCCAGCTTCCGCTGATACGGCTATACCTCTGCATGAAGAACCACTGCTGCTAACTCGCTCAGATGCGATACTTATGGGTGCTTCTTGGCTTTCTCGCCCCATTTCAACTCAGAAGCCTCTACCCAGCGCTCCGATCGTGCAGGTGTCAAATCCCAACAGTCCGCCAAAAGCCCAGCGTACGCTCATAGACGCTCATTCTGAGAGCTCTATACGTGGCAAGTGGCCGGTACTTCACCCGGAGAACGTTTCTCCGCGCTCAGACTCGTTGGCTCAAAATTCTTACGATGGCGCCAGCGACGACCGCAGCATCCGATTGAAGCCCCTCTCGTGGCATACATCAAATGCAGACGCCACTGCGCACACAGGTACAGGTCCGATACTCAGAATCTCTGCTGACGCCGATGACTTCATTCTCGGCACTGATGATGATATCCCAGAAGTACCAGCTATCCCGGCTGTATTCACTGAGCGCCTTCAGCAGTCACGTTCTTCCAGCAATCTCAGGGCCCGCCTCGCGGAGCTTACAGAGCCCAGGGTACCACTGATAAATGCGCCTCCAGCTCCAGCAGCGATTCCTGCGAGGAAGTTGAGGAGTTTGACCCCTGTCGTCAAAATCAGCCCAATTCGCTCCATGCAGCCTGCAAGAAAAGTCAGCCCAGCCAGCCATTCACCAATGTCTTCGTCGCCGCTCATCAGGCCCGATGCGAGTTCGACTTCCGAAGATAAAGTAGTTGCGACAATTGCTGACAACACAACTCGTACTACAAGCCACTCATATCATCACATGAAGCTTACAGGATCCGCCTCGAAGCCCAAGATTGTTTTGTCCAAGCCCACAGCATCTCCAGAGGTGTCTGAACTCCCTGAAGCTTGTCGGGTACGTCAATCCGAGCTTTTTTTTTCAAGGGATACTAATTCTTTCATCAGGAGTTTCCTGCGTTGCTTTTAGGATACACTCAATTGCCAGACGACGAGCCAGTCTTGGACGTGAAGAAGACCGGAATCAGGAAGGCAGTTACAAGCATCATGAACTCGAAGTCCTCACCAAACTTGAAGGACCACTCCGGCAATGATGCCAAAAGCTGGAAAATGAACCCTTTCAGCAAGAGCTCGCTGTCATTGCACAACACGGCGCAGTCCCTCGATACCGTCCGCAACCCCGATTCTGGAAGATTGAGGACGGCGGAGACTGTAACGTCCGAGACTGATGAGGGCTCTTCGAGCCACGAAACGCCACAGCAGCGCCAATCATATCATTCCGACGATCACCTGATGGGCTCGTCGGTGACTCCCTTCGCCCCTCACGATGCGTCATCGGACAAGCAAGATCGCAGTACGACAGAGAAGAAGATCAAGGCCCAACGCAGCATCCGCGACATCTTCAGTCGAAGCAGGTCACGCACCAGACCAGAAGAGCCGATGCCTACTACCAAGCAAGGTTTCCTGAGTGTCACTAGCAGCTCACTCTCCAAGGCCATACGAGATGCAAAGAGTCACTCCATGGTCAACCTCGCCGCGCCGACCGAGTCCAGGCCTCAGACTGCACCTGCTCCTAACCAGAAGAAGAATGACAAAGGCAAAAACCCTCCCATACCTCTCAGTGTCGGTCTTAAGTTGAACAGTACCTGCGCCAGTCCAGACAAGAAACCCATACCCAACGAACGCGAAGGCACACGCACTTTGATTGAAGACATGATCGAACGCTTAGATACACAGCCTCTCAACTCGAAAGAGCGTATACGCATTGTTCAGATGGCAGAGGTACCTACTACAACAACAAAAACCAATAACCCGACTTTCCCCTCCCTCCTCCATCCAAAGAGCTCCCAGCTAACCACAGAGACAACAGTGTGTCATCAGCGCCGCCTTGTGTGCCAAGAATTGCGAGGATTACTTGGAAGAAGCCAGGGAAATTGCCCGCAATGCGGAAATACAAGCCGATATTACCGGTATAGAGCTCCAGCGCTTGTACGACCTTGTGGAATTTTCCGATCTCAACACCGAGGTTATAAGCGGCATCAAGCGGCTTGGTCATCGGTTCAGAACCAGTGGCAAGCCGGATTGGCTTTGATGGTATGCTTGATACCCACTCCACTGCCTGCTCATTGATGGCGAATGGCTAATGCGATACAGTACTTTTCGCTAGCCACACGCGCTGCCGGTGCACACCACCGTGTATCGTCTCCCATGAACATTTCGGCACCATCAAGACTGATCACGATGCTTTTTTCTGTACGATATCCTTTGACGACGATACCCCGGTGCCCTGAGATACGCCGACGCACAGTGAGCTGCAGTCGCTTCTCTCATGACTTTCTTGGGCACCAACATCTCCACTCCACGATGGATTGCACGATACTTGATGATTTTGAAAATTGTATAACGAGTTCGATTGCACGCGATTGCCTGCGCGGTTTCTTGACCGCACACATAGATTCATGGTCACTGATCCGATTCACGAATGATGGCGGCGACAAAAGGTGGATAGTCGCTCAGCACATGCGTTCAGAAACGTATGGCACAGTGGAGCATAAATCGCTCAATCGAATCCATGAACCTTTTATTGTACAGATTTTGAACATTGTAGTCGTGACTGGGATTGCATCTAACACCCGACCAAAGGCGGAATGTGTTCACCGTGCTCCTGCGCCCGGAACCCCACAGATATCTTCCCTATGCTCTTCAGCTCTCGACAACGAGTCACCTGGCACATCGCACGCAGCAGACCCGCCTCAGCTACCAGAGCCAAGCTCTCTCCTTTCCCCCGACAGCCATGTCGTCTCCCCCGCATTTACATACCCCCAAACATGCCTCCCCCCTGCTTCCCCTGCGCCTCTCCCTGCATCTTCTCGCTAACCTTGACATTGACCTCAAAGAACTTGGACACGCACCGATCCAGGCACACCGACTCGCCCTTGTTGAGATCCGCCTCGCGGTACGACGTATCTATGCATTTGGCCGTGCAGGATTTGACGAGGCTGTGGAAGCGTTAGCGTCTACGTCTACGCTGACGTCGCGGAACTGCGGCGACACTGTGCGAGGGGGGAAGGGGGGAGAAGAGAACGTACCGACTGTACATGTCGGAAACCATGTCGATTTCCGCCTCTGCCTGGGCAATCTTTTGCTCCGAGGAGATTTGGGGTTTCGCGCCGAAGAACATGGACATTTTGGGCCGTGTTTGGCTTGCTTTCTTCTTGAAATTAGGGTCAAGGGTTGTGCAATTGGCGTGCTTGGGTGGGTCGCTGGTGCGTGTATGCGGCGTGGGGATGTGGTGGTTGGATTTGGTTGTTTGGAGTCGGATTTGGGTGGTTGCGGGCTATGATGTCGTTTGAAGCAAGAATTCTGCGGGAGGATCGGCAAGCGATCTGTGCGCGTGGCTGGTGTGGGATTGTACATGGTTTTACTATGCTTGTGGCATGTTGCACTCTCTTGTACTGAAACTTCGTGTCGTGATTTTACTTCACATTCTTGTTCAAATTGCTGTCAAGTTCATGCTTCCACGTCCTGTCCATGACTGCAATTCACGCCCCGTGGGTTCCTTATAAACGTTGGAGTTGAGTAACAGCGATATGGATGTAGTACTGCACGTTCTCTCTGCAGGAAGAAAGCATGCCATTTATTTAAATCGTTTACTTTCTATCACAATATTACACTAGAGTCACTCGTGAGATGAAGAAAGCGACGTGTTCTGGTGATTTTAGGCAGGGTCTGATGATCTTCACAAGCATGGGCATCGCCAAGAAACCGAGTCTCTGAGGTCTTGGAAGCCGCCTACTACGCATTGCGAATTGCAAGACTGAATCTATCAGGTAGATTATAAGTATTTAGGCTCGTATTTCCCGGCCCCGGATATGTGACAACTATCAAACCTATGCAAAAAGGAGTAACTGCTTGGTGCCTCGGAGAGGCATCAATTGGTATGCTCTCAGCCGAAGCAAAAGCACTGATTTTGCTGAGGAATCACCGTGCATTGATTTCAAAAAGCCAGGAATCAGCGCTTAGTGCGTAGTAGATTTTTTGGTCATCCAATCGTCCGTCCAAGGCGATTTGGTATTGCAACCTCACCAAAGTGGTTGATCAACGGGCAGCAGCGACTTCGCTTTTATGACAAGGATATAGAACCTAGAGAGCTCTTGAGAGGATGAATGTTTGACTGACGTCGAAAGATCAATTCGCGCAGCGTACGTGGAGAAAACAGCGGTTCAGAAACTTGGAAGTACTGAAGCCAATGTGGACGACGATGGGAAAGAAAAGACAGAGAGGTGAAAGGTCGAAAAGGGAGAAGAAAATGAGGACCAAGGCGGGCTACAGCCAGGAGAAATACTGTTTTCTCCTTCTTCTCACTGGCTATTTTGTCAAGACCCCTCGTGTGGGAGGCTCATATTACTCAGACGGAGAGTTCCTCGACAAGATTTCTCTTCACGACCGGCGCGGTCAAGGAGAACTCCCCGTCTCGTGTCATGGCCCAGAACCGATATATCGGTCACAGTTGATGTGTCGCCAAAATGCAATAGAGAAGCTCGCGTTCCAGTGTTCTTAACTGGAATTACCTGTATACGAAGAGGAGATTGCAATCGACATGCAGCTTTACGTATACGCGCGACATCACGGCGACAACCATTCTGGCAGATACTCATCCTCAAGGGCTGACAATCCCGAAGTCTCGAAGCTAGAATCCTGGTCCCATCGTATTGATCCCCACCCTGGTTTCAACAAAGGTACAAACTCGGACGCTCGGAACGCAACCACCACAGTCATAGGCTTGCCTTGGCAACAACCGCCACTGTAACGTGCAAGCCAGCGCCTGCGCAAGTCTGTGTCTAAGTGGATTTCTATTGAGGATAAACCGTTGAATTGCGTATACGATAAAGCCCGTTTTGTGCATGTCGTATCGGACAGCGGCAGATAGATTTCCGCAACTTCATCGATCCACGGCTCTGCGGAGTCGCATATACTTGCCACTCGGTGCTTCTACTGACACTAATTCCCAGCATCATCCCGACAGCGTCAGCAAATCAAACAACACTGTGCACACGTACTGATGGCAGTAGTCAGCGGAATCGTTCCTCCGCCCTAAAGCAGGCGTGGTTGGGATGGAGCGGGCGACTTTTGATTTCTGCCCTGCTGATACGAGCGTGGACTATCGGTTACGCGGCACCGTTACCACAACGAGCAAAGAGTGAAGGTTCGCGATGACAAGGTCACGTTTGTTTATCCATCTCCTCTTGATGTGTTCACTGCGCAAGCACGAACACGGGCAGCCGTTATCCAGGGTCATCGGAAGCGCAGCGCATGCTTGGCCCGGCAACGCAATCTTTAGTGGAATGGCAAGAGCATGATGTGGTCGCACGACGAAGGCTGACAACTTTGTCATATCAGCAATGATACTGGGGTAGATTAGCACGTGATTACAGCAATGCACAAAGACATGGCGAGAGACGCGTTAAAGGAGTGACTAAAGTTAGTTATTGCTTTGATAGAGCTACTCTATGGAACAAGGTGAATTCAAGAAAATCAGACAAACAAACACATCTCCAATCGTAAACAACCATTCAATACTGTGATCTGAGAATATGTACAGTGGATCATACTAGATTAGGGAACCGCGAGTACAGAGGAAATCAGAAACCACTAGGCACTACTGCTAGGCAACATCGAAGAAGTAACTACTCTGGAGTGCAAGAGCTACAAGTCCTCCATTGCCGTTGGTAGCACCTGTGCCGCTCTAGAATTCTTGCATGGCTTGAGAAGAGGAATATTTTCATCTTTCACACTACCATGTCAGGCTCAATAGCCTAGTAATCTCCGATGGGGTAACCGCCGTAGTCGTCGTAGTCATCTCCATAGGCAGGAGAGGGCGACGCAGCTGGGTAGCCGTTGCCGGGATAGGGAGAAGGCGACGCAGCTGGGTAACCAGTTCCAGGATAAGGTGAGGGTGAGGCAGCAGGGTAGCCCTTTGCGGGGGAAGAGGGCGAGGCAGCAGGGTAGCTAGGAGCGCTTCTACTGCTTGATGGCACATATCCCGTAGGGCGAGGTCCCTGAGAGGTGCTGCTTGGAATAGGATAGTAGGGAGAAGACCGGGCGCCTGCAGGGTAAGACGGCTTGGGTCCGGCAGGGTAAGACGGCTTAGGCCCATTGGGGTAAGGAACTGGTCCCGGAGTGTACTGATTTTCATGGGCCTTGGGGGTGACAGTCGTTGTTACGGTCTGGGTCTGAGTTACAGTTACCGTGACGACTCCAGCAGGGGGGCAGTAAGGCGCAGGAGGCTGATTCTGCTGGGGGGAGACAGGCTGGTTAAGCTGGCTAGGCTTGCTCTGTTGAGGCGAGGGAGGCTGGTTCTGCTGAGGGTAGGTAGGAGGCTGGCTCTTCTGCGGAGAAGGAGGCTGGTTCTGAGGCGAGGGAGGAGTTACAGCAGGGTAGTGTGGGACATCCGAGGAGGGTGTTGGCTTCGGGCACTTGCCTCCACATCCATAGATCGTGGAGGTAACGATGATAGGCGTGTATGACGCCGTGAGGTAAGTTGAGTAAACAACCGACGAATGCTCACCAGTACCGATAGAGGTAGAGCATGGCACAAAGATTGTGCTAGTACTGGTGTAAGTCGTCGTGATATCTTCAGGGTGTGTTGCGGTAGACGAAGATTGGACTGGGTAGCTTGAGGAGACTTTGCTAGTGGGGTAGGCAGGGTAACCTGAGGCAGGATATCCGGGTCGGCTCGAGGCTGGGTAAGCTGGGTAGCTGAAGGCCGGGTAGCCTGGAGCACTCGAGGCAGGGGTCGAGACAGCGCCGGCTGGAGTACTCGGGCTGCTCTGAGCCGGGTGGCTTGAAGCTGGGTAGACTGGGTAGCTCGAGGCTGGGTAGCCGGGCTGGCTCAACGCAGGATATCCGGTTTGGCTCGAAGCAGGGTGGGCAGGGTAACTCGACTGCGGGGAGGGAGGCAGACTAGACGCCGGGTAGACTGGGAAGCTTGAGACCGGGTAAACCGGGACACTCGAGGCAGGAGTCGAGACTGCGCCAGCCGGAGTGCTGGGCGTGGGCGTGGGCGTTGCCTCTTCATCACATGGAGTAGATGTGGGATAGGGCGGTGGCGGCGAGGCAGGATAAGAGGAAATACTGCCGTAGCCAGATGGGACTGCCTCGTAGTACTTCGGGGCTGCCATCGTTGAGCCGACAATGGCGGCAGCAACAAGGGAGTAACGCATCTTGACTGGTTTGTTGTCTCTACTTCTCGGTGATGGTTGGATGGGCTTTGAGGATTGAAAAATTAAGTATTAAAGAGTTTCTAGTGATGATCGCTAGAGCGAGTGTCAGTCTGGAAAGAAGATTAAAGCGAAGGTGAGCGACGGTGGTGAGGCATCGTAGAAGAGATGGGACGAAAGTTATATACCGCAACACTTCTGTGCATGACTAAGGGCTGACGTCGGAACGGTAGTATTCGCTCCTCCCACGTGAAGTAGCAGCTGCCATGCTCCGCATACGAGCCATGAAGCTGAGATACGACAGTCGATAGTGTGAACATCCGAAAGAGTAACGTCAGCAACAAGGTTGCATGGTTGAGCATACAGCCCTACCGTCCGATGATGATCACGCTAACATTGGCAACGGCGCAAGTCTATTTTAATATCGCACTAGTCCGTTCTCGGAGCGTATACTCGGCCGACCCATAATTGCGGGTGCCGTCAGAACCCAAACCCAACGATGTCACCCAATCTAGCTCAAGGAGCAACGCTCATGCTACAGGATTCGTCAATGTCCAGAGTATGATGAGTAAGACGACGCCGAGTTCCTGACGACTCACCGTGCTTATCCACTTGGTCACTCCACTGGGCCGGAACACTAATCTCCCTTTGGCCGTATTATCCCAAGACCGGCACTTGATAGCATTTGAGTTTCGGTGGGCTTGCATTGAGCTTCTTCACCATGTCCTAGTCGACGAGTTTTTGTCCGTTGTGCGAGACGCCACAATGCTTACCTGCAGTTACGAGAACCCATCCAAAGGAGACTTGGAAATTTGCACAGTGAACGAGCAGGGAGCCGCTGTCAGGAACATTGAGTTGTGACATGGACACAGCCACAGGTACATGTCGAAATGTCCCCTCGTGTGCCTGCACTGCAGCTTTGGTTTTCATAGCCCGGTTAACAGACCTACCCACTTTTGCCTCTCGTATCAAACACTGATTATCCAATAGGATGGGCAGTAGTAAAAATACACTGGAGATACACAAAGCCTCGATCTAACAGCCTGCCAGCCACCGACATCAGCATCAGCATCAAGGCTGGGGAACGCAAACCTGCTCTTTCTGCTCCCCAATAATCCGCATGATGCCTGTCGCCTTTAAGCCTGTTACTAAGGATTGAGAGGGGATAGTGATCGCATGAACACCGGGTCCCTCACCAAGAGCGCATACCCGCCAGGTCCAGAAAGAGCGTGTCCTTCCATCCTACACGAGCTGTTGCAATCGCTGTGATCTTCTGTCATAACACCCCTGAATCTCGAGGGCCTGTTGAAGTTCAGGATCCACCGATCGACTATCGCTAGTCATCACTACACTTGCACTGGCGTTCATCTGGAACTCTACATATAAGCGGGTCCTCACCGCGCTTTTCTTGATGCATTGCTAAGCCTCCTCAAGTTTGTTGTGTGGCGTTGCGAAAACTGGTATGCCAATTCTTTCTTGCATGCAGAAGGGGATACTTCCACGGTGACATTCACACCTTACGCGTCACATGACACTGGGTAAGAGTGCTCGATTATGTAGTGGCTTAAAAGTTGTCTCGACCGTAGTGTAGAGACATGCAATCTCCTCGTTGCATTCACAGTCCGTCCAACATAAGAACCTAAGCGTATGCATTCCAGGGATACGCGCGCGTTGGGCATAGTTGACATGAGCAGAAACAGAAGTGGCTGACACTAATCGTGTTGCATCCTAGTGTGAATGGCGTGATTGGCTCTCGGCCATTACGAGAGCAGGCAAGTACACAAGCATACACTACCTGCCGGCCACGCAAGGAATAGTGCAGAAGAGTCCAGAGCGAGCATCTTTCCGGGCTGTTTCTGTATGCTCAGATGCCTGAAGCACATCGGCGTGACTGCACGGCAACACAGACATGTACACACGCGCACAAGATAGGAGTCATCATAACAGCTCTGGATCTCCATGTCACGGCCTGCAGAAATGGCTCTGCCCACGTACCTTGTCAAAGTTTGACAAACGGGCCGAGCCCGTATACTCTCCCACGCACTTACCACCGGTAGTTAGTCTGGTAGCGAACCACGCAGACCTCAACAATCCGGCCAAGGCATATGTCGTCGCTCCGTAGATGTTCAGTCTCGGTGGCTTTCTCCGGGAAACCAGCACCGACGATACTGTCTGTATGGTAGAGTAGTGCTTGGACATATCTCGTCTCATCACACAGCAGATAAAAAGGGTGATTTCTTGGATAACGGTGTGGAGTAAAATATACACCTCCCCATGGACCTCACAGACGCTCAGCGTGTGGAGCCTACTTTCCAACTTGTAGTTACCACTCCGCCACCTCCCCAGCCCCCGGCTTCCCCGCCCTCACAATCTTATCGCAATTCAACAAACACAGCGGGTCAAACGCCTTTTTAAGCTGCCTCATCGCATCCACCGTCTCTTGCCCCAACTCATGGGGCAGATAATCGCGCTTCACAATCCCAACGCCATGCTCGCCCGTCGCCGTGCCCTCAAGCTCAATGGCGCGCTTGACCATTTCATGCACGAGATGCGATGCCTTGTTGAAGTCGCGGGTGCGGTCGTATAGGATGATGGCTACGCACAAAGTGTTTAGTAAGGGAAGAAGAAGAAGAAGAAGAAGAAGAAAAAACGTACAGTGAAAATTCCCATCACCAACATGACCGACGATACTAGCCAACAAGCCACTTTCCTTAATCTTCTGCTTCGATTCCTCAATGATTTGCGGGAGTTTGGAGATGGGAACGGCGACGTCGGTGGTCCAGACGGCAATGTTGGGGTTACCCTCGCCCTTGGCCATGACGCTCCACAAGGCCTCTTTTCTCGCTTGCCAGAGATCCTCCTTCTCCTTTTCGGATTTGGCAAACTCGAAACTTAGCGAGCCGGATTGCTTAGCTAGAGCTTGGACTTGAGTGATTTGTTCCTTTACTGCGCCCTGGGTGCCGGCAAACTTGAAGAAGAGGGTAGGCGCGTTTTTCCATGTTCTTGCGGTTTGGCCGGCGTCGTTGATGCATTGCATTTGAACATCGTCTAGAATCTCAATGGCTGCGATGGGGACGGATGCGCCGACGACCTTGAAGACGCATTCTGCTGCGGCGCGGATGGAGGGGAAGGCACATACGGCTACACTGGTGTGCTGGGGCTTGGGAATGATTTTAAGAGTAGCTTCGGTGACCAGACCCAGGGTGCCCTCGCTTCCAATAAACATGCGCGTAAGATCATAGCCGGCAGAGGATTTTCGTGGCCGTTGCCGGGTCTTGATAATCGTTCCATCGGCCAAAACAACCGTGAGCGATACGACCCAGTCTTTCATTGTGCCATATCGGTACGCGTTGGTGCCTGAGCAGCCTGTGCCAACCATGCCGCCAATCATTGCACCTGGGCCTGGATCGGGTGGAAAGAACAAAGCGTCTTTGGCGAGCTCCTCGTTGAGGTGCTCCCATCCGACAGCGGGCTGAACCACCACATCCAGATCTTCCTTGTGTAGAGTTATAATCTTATCCATGCGACTGAAGTCGATGCAGATTCCTCCTTTTGTTGCGGCAAAATGCCCCTCCAGACTTGTTCCTCCGCTGTATGGTGTAACGGGAATTTTCCGTTCGTGGCAGACCTTCATGATAGCACTGACTTCCTGGGTATTCCCTGGCTTCACGACGCAAAATGGGACGTCGCCTGGCGAGGAGGGATGTGAAGACCACGATGAACCGCTGTGCGATTCGAGATCATGCCTGTCCAATGTGATGTTTTCCTTTCCTACAATGTCGCGGAAGTCGGTCCAGGCTGCTTCCATGTTCGCCTCTGAAATATTGTGCTTGGGAGGAACAAAGTTCTCGAGTGTTGCGGTAGAGCTCGTGTCTGGCTTGGGTGGTATCAATTGGCCATAGTAGTAACCTATGCTCGCGGTAAGGAGACAGGCTATTTTTTTTTTTGAAAGTCAGTTCGATGCAGCGTCAAAGAAGAAGAAAATACAATGGCTCGATACCGAAGACGGTGGCAAAGAATTGTCCCCGTGCTGTTCTTTGCTGCAGTGATTGAATCCTAATCTGCTCGGCTTTTTCCTTTTGCACACGCTCGTAGATGCTCTCGTTTAGTTGGAGATAGAAAGGCCTCTCCTCATCCTTTCCTAATTTCTTGTCCTCGCTCGCCCATCGTCTTTGCGCCATTGCGCCCCCACGCGCGCTTGCTCCGCATTGTCTCCAGATCGCATTAGGACGCGCACTCCTCAGGGCAATGGAGCTGCGCGGCAGGCTTGGTAGAGGCATTGCGATTATGAAGAAGGTGGTTTCATGTCGCGGCTGTCGGGGAAACGGGTGCGGGGAGCGCGATGGCGAGTCTCAAGCGTCGGATGATGACAGCGGTGCCAAGACAGGCCCAAGTCCGCCTCCGATGCTGCAGATCCCTGTTCATGCAGGCAGCCTGTCATCATAACCGATGGTCTCATCCATGTCGACGCGGAGAAGCTGGTGCATGTTTTGTTTTGATTGGAGTAGAAACAGACGTCACGGCGCAGCGTCCAGTTTGAAGCATGTGCACCGGTAGTGGTTACTTGCAGAAGAGACAAACAGATAGAGGGCAAACCGAATGCAATTGCGAGCTCAATGACCGAGGCCAGAGCGAGTTATCCAAACTAGAAACAAACCAATCAACAATCAAACTCCCAACGTAATCTAACCTGCTGTACCGCCAGGTATACAGCGATTCAACGAGTGCTTGTCAAAGCTTCCAACGCCAGTGTAGGGTAAAGATATGCAAAATGAGGAGGTGGTTCCTTTGGAGCCAGACCTTGCCAATGCGCCTGCCAAAAAAGAATGAATCCCTAACCATGCCCGCGAGATGTGCAGCATGGGTGTTGGTGGGGGCATATGTCGTTTAAGGCCGTAATCGTTACGCCATGCTAAACAAGGAAAAAGGTAGAATGGAAAAAAATATACATAGGTAAAACGGAAGATGGGGTATAAAAAGCAGAGTGCACATGCATGTGATTTCCAGGGTGCCGTGGGTGGGCATGTGCATTGAGGTGATGGAGTGTCGGTGAGTAGGCGCTGCCAGGTGGAGACCCACACAGTAAGGCAAGGCTAGCTGCATATATGCGTGGCACTGCATGCAAGTAGACGACCTGGAACAAGCACCTATTTGCCCGATAGGCGAAGCAGCCTCGTTTTGAGCCAGGTGACAAATCGGAGCCATCGTCCCTTGATAGCACGGCTCCTGCTGACCTTTGGCACTGCGCTCATGGCTGCCTTTTCCGGGTCAACGGTAGTGACGAGCTTGGGCAACGAGTGGGAGTGGGCCTGTCGGTGATCCGAGTATTGACGCCCGCCTATCGAGGGTCTAGGCGTCTTTTCGCCTTCGTCGGACGTGGTGCGCGTGCGGTTCGTTTCGTTGCGGTCTAGAGTCTCGGACTTGCGTCGCTGCAAGTCTTCCTTCTTGAGCTGCTTCCGGTAGTCGCGTTCCTGCTGCTTGTGTGCATCCTTTTCGTACTTTAGCTCCTTGGCTCGTTGCTCTTGCTCAAACTTTTGTCGGGCAGCGCGGATGGATGCAGCTCTTGACGCAGGATCCACAGGCGAGTCGCGGCCGCCACGTATGAAGCGGTAAGCCTGGTCGAACGAGGTGCGGGAGCTGGGTGATGTGGTGTCGATGGACTTGAGCGTGTCACCGCGTGCCCTTGGCGGGCCGGTGGGTGAAGTGAGCGAGGCAGTGGATTGGGAGTAGGTGGCAGCAAGGCGAGTGGATGAGGCGTTGGTATGGAGGCGGAGGGATGCGCCTGGGGCCGACGACATGGAGCCAGATCGACGTGTGGGATCGTAGGAATTCTGCTTCAAGCGAACCTCGTCGTCGGACATGATATCATCGCCCTCCAGCTCGCTGCCGAGGATGGACGAGGGCGATGAGCCTGCTATGGGCGGTGAGAAGAGGTGGGGGGTTTGGCGAATGGAGGGCAAGGGAGTGGGCCGGGGGCCTGAGGAAGCCGAGTACTGTGATTGATTCGAGGTGGAGCGGCTGTGTCGGTTGCGAGGGTTTGCGGGCGTGAAGTTGACTTCTGGTATGGAACGCGAGTAGGCGCCGTACTCTAGGATGCCCAGCCCCGTCAAGTCGTTTTCCGCAGCAGGTCGCGAGAGATCCAGACGGCTGGTTTCCTTGGAGGAGAGCTTGCGCAGGTAGGGCTTGATCTTGAGCGGATGGGCCGAGGCAGCGGCAGGCATGGGGCGCTGGGGTTCGATCCAGGACTTTTGGTAGACGGTTGGCGTGTTGGAGCGGTCAAAGGTGAAGGCGCCATAGTCGGCGACGGGACTAAGGGAGCTGGGCGCGGCCGAGGCCAGATGACCGCGTTTGTGCAGACGCGCATGCCTGGCGGACATGGTTGGCGAGAGAGAGGGAAGGAGGGAGAAGGGGGCGCGGGTGTTAGGGAAGCATGTCAGTGCAGGCGGGCAATAGGGTGTTCTGGGGCTATGGGCAGCAGCGGGCAGGGAGCAGTTAAAGGGTGTGGCATCACCAAGCCAGCTTGGAAGACGGCGGCGTTCCGAAGGGTTCCGCGGGGGGGAGGGGGGGCAGGAAGAGAAGAGGGTTATGGATGAGTGACGAAACGACTGTGTCGGGCCCAGGAGAAATCCGGGGCGATTCCAAGGTAGTAGCGGTGGGCGTGGGCGTGGGCGTGGCAGAGGCAGAGGCGGGTCGATGGCGCATTCGCCCAGGCAAGCCGGATGGTTTGCCAGGCCGTTAGACGCCTCCTGGCTGGCGGGCGCGCTGGGGGGCTGGAGTGCCTCGAGCGCTGCCTCGGCCCCGAGCGGGCGGTGGCAGGGCTAGCAAGTAAGGGTGTGGATGGAAGAAGAGTGCAGAAGAGTGCAGGTGCTGAACCCACTCGGTGGGGGACGCGGCCAGGCCACGGGCAACGGGCAACGGGGATGGAGGATGGTGCGGCCAGTGAGGAGATGGACCATTACCACTCAGCACGCGCGCCGTCATGGGGGCGTCCGGTGCTTAAATGCAACAAACAGGCCGGCTCGATAAGCCGCAAAGATACACTCACCCAGTGGCTGTGCCCTCCATCCTCACCGCCCGCCCGCCTCCCGGCGTGGGCGGCTGCGTGGCACAGCATCGCCAACACCACGACCGCTCGCTGGGCTGCGCATACGTAGGCCGTGGTGCTGAGCCGCGCGTAATCGTGAGACGTCAGGTGCCCATGCTCCCGACTCGCCATCCACCCCATGGGCCCTGTGGCCGCGTGTGCAGGCTGCTGACGAACGCATTCACCACTGACGAACGCATTCACCACTGCCATCTCTGCCCTACCCCGCCCTTTCTGCCTTTCTGCCCACGCCAGCCTCCCTCTCAACTCCTCTACCCAGTATACCACACTATCCCCCCC
>JALPSE010000291.1:0-19059 GCA_030558545.1 Bipolaris gigantea | reverse complement strand
CCCCCCCCCCCCCCCATCCATCTCGGCCCCCACCCTGACCGACCAACTTCCTAGACCTCGAACCCTCTGAACTCGCCAACCTCCAGCACGTGTCCCGCCGTTTCCTCAACATCTGCCGCGATAACAATCTATGGAAGTTCCTGTGTTTCGCGCATTCTACTGCTGAGCGCCGCCGTCGCCGTCTCGAGTTGTCGAGGGACATTGACCCGCGACTTGCTGAGCTGATCCGCGTCGCTGACACCCTCTCGACTACATTTGACACGCCCGATCACAATGCCGATGCTCCTAGCGCTGAGACACAGCAAGGGAGGAATAAAGAGAAAATACGGCAGGCCTTGATCACCAGCTGGGATCCAAGCTATCCCGAGGAGAAAGTCAATTGGTACCAGGACTTTATACAGAGGCACGCCGAACAGCAACTCGGTTGGTTCCAAGATGCAGCAAGTGCGGGCAAAGATGGTAGAGGCATCAGGAGAGATGCTACGGGTGCAGGCATTTTGTTCGATCATAATGGGCTTGCAGAACGCCTCGTTGCACCCCTTGACGACGGCAGTATAAGCATCTGGGACGCTTCGGCAGGTAGCGAACGCTTCGGCAAGTTCCTTGCGAAGAGTGATATCGGTTTGCTGCCCGGTAAGAGCTCTGACTTGGACTATGATACGAGGGTTACGCAAAGTCAAGCCATCATGACGGAAACGGGCGCCGTCGAGTGCGTGAGCATCGATAGCAAGCTGCACAAGGGCTTCTTTGCTGTTCAAAACATGTTGAACGAAGTTGACCTCAATGTTCTCAAGATAGTGTCGAGGACCCCGTATCCGTTTCCTATAACGGCCTTGTCCGAAGCTCATCACCAGACACCGCTGACGGTTGGAACAAATTGGACGTTGCATCTTCATGACACCCGGAAGCCTCCCCAGGCCGCATCCTCGGTACGGTGTGAGCTCATTGGCGGCGCGACGGATACTTCTTTTTCCCGCCTAGAAACGGGGGATTTTGGCGGTCATGTCTCACTGTCACAACCAGGCGCGCTTTCCATTCTGCACCTACCTACAGTGCGCGAGTGGGACGGCAATGGAGATATTTGGGTTGGGGGGCGCTTTACAAGTATGCTCAACTTTGACCGCAGGTACTTCCCCCGCCTCCGTGGTACTGTGCATTCTGGCGCCCGACTTTCATGCATAACAGCCATACCATATCCTTTTGTGCCACGAGACCTCCGACTTGGCCGGTCGCATCCATCACCCGCGTTACTGCGCGAAATCAAGGCTCTCCCCGGCCATACTTTGATAGCAGCTGGGGAATATAAAGGAAAAGGCTCGCTTGAGTTATACGGCTTGTCCACTGAGCCATCAATATCCATCAACTCGAGCGACAGCCGCACAACAAGTAACAGGAATGCGTACTATCAGAATAGGCAGACGGCCAGTAGCTCAAAGCTACTTTCTGTTGCACCACACGGTACTCGACTTGTCTTTTCAGATGGCGACGGCAACATGAAGTGGATCGAGCGTGACGGCTCAACACCCGTTCGCCAGTTCAACATTAATGACTTTCAACGCTCATCCTCGGAGCCTGCACCACAATCCCAACTTGTCAGTGCACAGCCAGACACACAAGCCGGCTGGGGCGATATTGTGCAAAAGATTCTGCCCACTGTGAATCCATCTCTGCTTTGTCCTCACTCTCCCTCGGCAAGCGAAGCACTTGGTCTCGACAACTTGATACTGTGGACTGGGGACGGTAAGCTAGGCATGGTGGGCTTTGGGAGCGACCCGCCATTTGAGAGAGATGTGTTTGAGGACGCGCTTGAGCAGCAGGGCAACGATGCAGGGGAAAAGGTAAGAGAGAGGGAGTACAGCGCGGAGATGAGGAGAGCGCTAGAGCATCAGGCGAGGGAATTGAGATGGTTGAGGGGTTATGGACTGTAGAGTGGGGTTGTGTAGACGGGGTGTTTGTGATTAGCGTGATAGAAATATACATATATACATGTACAAACTAGACAGTAAAAGCCATGTACACAATGGTATACAGGCTTGGGAACATGATGCTCCAACCCCACCGTGTGTCGTTTTCCTATTCGGCTATACGGCACGTCGTGCCCCTAGCCAAGACACGTCTCCACGATGGTCGTACGTACTCACACATGCCAAACGCGTGACAACTGCTAACATATACACACGGCCCTTATTTGCTGCATGCCGGACTCATGAGGCGCTCTTTGCAACGTGCTACACGCAGTAACTATGTCTTTGCACAGGTGCTATAGTTGGCGAGCTGACAGCCACGTGCAGGATGGCTGGTCTTACCCCTCGGCAGGCACCCCTCTCGCCTGCGGTCGTTTCCCTTCCTTTTGCAACAGCCAGCCAGCAATGGGCAAGCACCCAAGGTGCCAAAAGACGAGAGTCGTGATGCAGAGCGAAGCAAGTTTGCTCGAAGCGTGCTTGAGGGAAGCACCGTTGCTCTGATCTCGCTGTTTGGGCTAGGCTTAGGCGGCTACGCATACAGCCTGTTCTACAAGCGAACCGTGGGGAAGAAGATTGAGAATGCCTTTGATCCAGGGTACAGCTCGCAGGAGCGGGTTGCTCTCGGTCGCGTCGCATACGGCGCTGAACCAGAAAAGACACGAGAGATTGTGGAGCGGGAATACTGGGTCCCGAGAGCCGAACAGTCGGACATTGACAAGATTGTAAACGGGAAAGCAAGAGGCAAATACTACCTTGTCATTGGCGAACGAGGTACCGGAAAGAGAGCATTGCTTCTGGAAGCGATGAGAAAGGTCAACGGCGATGGTATTGCCATGCTGGAAGCTCACAATGATTTGGAAGTGTTCCGCTTGCGCCTCGGTAAGGCTATTGACTACGAGTTTCACGAAGATTATATCGGCGGCTTGTTCAGCATCCGAGGCCCAAGGGATAGTTCACCTCTTTTGGATATTGAGCGAGCACTCAACCAGCTGGAGAAGGTAGCCTGGTCGATGCGCAAACGGCGTGGAAAGCCTCTGATCATGATTATCAACAACATTCATTTGTTCAAGGACGACGAGCCAGGCAAGCATCTGTTGGAAATTCTGCAGCAGCGAGCGGAGATTTGGGCGGGTAACGAGCTTGTCACAACGGTCTTTACGTCGGACGAGTTCTGGACGCTTGAACGGCTGACACCGCACGCGACCAACATGGGCGTTCTGAGTATCAGGGATGTGCACAGGGACACCGTCACCAAAGCACTCAAGCAATACCGAGCACGATATCACGACGAGGACACGCCAAAAGGCGTTCTTGATGCAGTTTTTGCCCAGGTTGGTGGTCGTCTCATCTTCTTGAATCAGGTTGCAAAATCACAAGACATGCTGGAAACCTGTCGCCAAATCAACCGGAGAGAAAAGTCCTGGTTCCTCAACAATTGCTGGATTCTAGGTGACTCGATGGACGACGATGTCGAGGAACAGCAGAAATACTGTGCCGCAGCCATCATCCTGGCGCGCGCCTTGGTTCTCCGCGAACAAGACTCTGACGGAGGTGAATTCACGCTCCCAGAGATACCCCTACACGAAGCGCGACAAATCATCACACGAGCAGACTTTGTACACCCTTTTGACCACGTCAATGTCGTCCACATCGATGCCCATGGCATGGTGCGCGCAGATTCCGTCCCCATGCAAAACGCCTTCCGAAATGTCGTCAAGCAGCCCGGTTTCGAAGACCATTTGAAAGCAACGCTTAGCCGGCTGGATGAGTTGGAGAGTCTAGCACGGACAAGAGAAGTTGCGGTCAGAGAGCTGCCGGATCGGAGTGGAGGCATTGTCCCTGTACAAACGTATTGTGCCAAGCTTTGAAGCGGTCTAGTAGGGTGGCAGAGAAAAGGGCGTATCCATGCTTGTGCCACGTGTGCTGCTGTACATATTACCTCAACTATGTCATGTATGTTTGCTCCTCCAACCGATTGGCGCGATGTCAGTGATGAAACTTGTCTTGTACGGACCCACTTCACCTATCCTTCTGGCGTTTTTTTTTCGCGCGATTGACGGCATCTGCACGGCTCGCAGAAAGCCGGGAATGCCTCTGGAGGATCGGAGGAAGCCACTGCGCCTGATCCGAGCAAATCCCAATCGCGCTTCAATACTCTCGCACAAGGAGCTGTCCTGTCACTCAGGGCTCCTTCTCCCATAGGAATAGTCACCGGAGGAGCCACCTCGTCCGGCTTCACTGCAGCACTCAGATCTACCTGCTGAGCGATCGCAGTTGCTGCTGCAAGCGCTATAAGCGCAAGAAGCCCACTTGATCTTCTCATCATGGATAGTAGCAAGTATGAGACGAGTGGATAGAGCCGCGTATAGCTTTCTACTCGGAGTTATCGGGTGCTGCGACGGATGGTAAACAAGCACTGCCATTGTTGTCATGCAAGAGAGAATGAGGGCAATTTATCCGCAACGGGATCTTGGTGGCGTCTCAGCCGATGAATATATCCTGGCTTTTTGCTAAGAGAAGACTCTGATATTTCCAGCGAGTGGCGTCGTGATGCGCGGGGCTGGGGATGCTTGAAGAGAGTGATGGTGGATGCTTTCCGGAGGTCTGACAAGAACAGGCTAACCTCACCTAGACACAGATACCGATTTCGCACCAAACCTCTATGAAGCAAAAATCTAGGTGCCGGGTACTGGGGCTTGGAAATCGTGGGGCTGGTAGCCCGTCTCGTCGCCAGGAAGCCATGCACCCCACTAGCGGAGATTACTACTACTCCACGCCCCTATTGTGGACGCATCTTCTCTACATTTACCGGAGCCACCGGTCACTAGGCTGTATCGCAGCATGCTTGACGGTATTTAGAGCAGAGACTACTGTGTTCACATCTTAGTGTAAGCAAGAGAAGAGCAGACTGAACGCCCTACGGCCCCAACGAATGTGGCCTCAAATCACCATTTGCAGAACACTGTACCGGCTACAGGCAGCCTTTTTGTTGATGCATCGGAATGTTAATCTCTGGAGGGTACAACTCGGATTCCTATTGTTCAGCGGGGACGGAAGACTAGATCCAACGCGTTTGCTTCAACATCGACCATGGAATTTGATCGCTGTTCCGAGAATCTAGGAATTCAAGCTCATATTGCCCGATATGCTTGCTGCCAACACGAAGCCCGGCCCCGCTGCTCTTCGAGGAAGGTATCGTAATGCTAGGAGCTCAGCTCTCGGGGTCGAGTTGGTCTTGGCAGCGACCTACCGAGCCATGCACCTCTGCGCTGGGTCCGTCGAATTCTCAATGAAGCCTAGTAGCGCATTCTGCCTGTCGTCCCCTCGACATTGGTGGCATGCCGTGTGTTCTCCGGCCTGTGCTCTCTGATGATTTGATACATCCCATGAATTGGAGCACGGATGAGCGGTTGTAATGGATTGCAAGGCGGTGCTTTTAGTTGTATCATGACAAGTCCGGTTCGAGTTCCTCCATATTCCCTGTCCAGCTTGAAATTTGGGTGTGCAATCATCGAGTTGAATTCGCGTCGTAACACAAAGACCGGAACACCATCCAAAAGTATGCCCCCCGAAGCGCCATAATTATGTGGCCTTGAAAGCGCAAAATTGCTTCGCATGCGACGCTAAGCTTTCCAATGACTCGCTGCTCCGAGTGTATATTTTCTAGCCTCCTCTTCCGCTGCAGCAAAAGCTTCTGGCTTCCTCTTTTTCTCGACCCTTAGCGTGTGTTTCTCCCAGTCCTTCAAGGCCTGCAGCGTGGCTACAACGAGTGCCTGATCTACTTCCGGAGATCGTATGTAAATTGCTTCATCAGGCAGGTTTTCCGCAGTATGATCGACTCCGCCATCCCAAAAGCAGTGGTCTGCAACGATGTGGCCATACAGAGGATTCGGATTGTATTCTGAAGCGACGAACAACGCATGCCTGAGGGTGTCATACCTTGCGCCATCGATGGAGGACACTCTGCTGCTCGTGACCCACATATAGGCGCGTCGATCGGTCCCGATAAATCTCAAGGAGTCGTAATTCAGCGCGTGTACGTATGTTGTCATGATGTCTCTGGCGCTGGATCCACTCGGCGTTAGAACTTCAGACTTTCGCATATTGGTTTTGGGATCTATCTTGAGCTCATATGTCCACGTAGCGGCCTGTTGTTTGCTAGCCTTCGTCCCAAGATTCTCGAGCTGCTGATTGCACGTCATAGTCCAGGACAGCTTTGGGGTACGAAAGCTGCCGCTAACAGACTTGAACTTGAAAGAAAAGGCTGGAGGTACAGGATCCTGTCCCTTGTCTGAGGGCCGTTTTTCGCTCCATGTCGACGATGTTGGCGTATCGAGCCAACAAGAACCTGAGGCATGTTTGCTTTTCCGACCGGCGTACAGTGTTTGAAGTATGGGTGGTGGAGTCCATTGTGGAGGATAAGGCGCTTGACGATATCTTTCTACATAGGATGACAACGAAGCATGGTCCAGAGCAACGGGTGGTTGGCCCACGGGCCGCTGTTCTGGGTAAACTGGTATCGGGAGAGTTTGCTCTGGGAGTTTGGGACCTGAGTACGCGGTGGGAAAAGGCTCCACCACAACTTCTGGTAATGTGCTAAACCTGGTCGTATCTATCCTCTGAGTATGATCCAGAGATCCTGGACTCCATGGTACAGCAGGTGTCCCTACACTCTTTGAATGGGGCCGTAATGACTGCGCAGATCGGTGGTGTGTAATCGGTATCGAAACCGAGTTTCGAAGTGCTACACCACATAGGGATTGATTATTGGAATAGGACACGCTTCGAGAATGTGGTCGCAGTGTTTGTACAGACAGCTGTTGGTGCAGTGGTGGCGTCAGGTGTTGGGGGTTTCCAGGAAAAGGGTTCATCAACGGTGTAGCGTTTGTGACCTCTAGTTGTGACATCCTACGCGCGAGGAGTTCGTCCTGCTTCAATTGCTCTTCAGATGTGGTTGTTGGTGGGGCTGGTGGTAATGGTGCCGGTAGTTCTGCGATTACTGGAGCTGGCTCTATGCTGCCGTAGTGAGGTTGAACGTATGACCCTGCAGCTAACGCATATTGAGTGTACTCGGGGTGATGGTGTTGTGAGTAATGGTATACAGGCTGCGCCGGTGAAGGTGGCGTTTGTTGATACTGCCGCGACTGCCACGGCTGTTGATATGGATTGAAATTCGGTGATGCCATGACTCTTTTCAGATTCAACTTGGCACCGTTGGTTGTGATAGGGGACTCGATCTTCTGCGCGCAATCAAAGGGCCAACTCGTACCCAGGACGTCTGACCAGAGGGATGCGCGATCGCATGCGCACGACAACCAGTCGAGATGATATGCCAGGGAGCTTCTTTCTAGACGGAGACGGGTAAGCCCGTTGGTCGGCGGTGATGTATGCAGTGTGTGATACTGCAGGATGTGGGGAGTAGTTAGTATCAACCTTTGTTTTGGTGCGTCTCAGCTCCCAGCGCGGGACACTGGTTGCCTAACCGATCGCCCTCAGCCGTCCTCACATCGGGCGGCCAGCCACCCTCTCGCGATTCTCACGGTACGGTAAGCAACAGAGCAGCCTTGTTTGCGCAGAAGCTGATGGAGAGTACGAAGTAGAATACATGGGCCAGAAAGACGAGGTGATGTACCTTGGCGAAGATGGTAGTGCCCATAGCAGTGCTGCAAGTAACAAGTAGGTGCCTGTGGGGAATGCGCCACACTTCCCATCCGCCACAGTGCTGTCAAACTTAGCCGTCATCCCATGTTCCGATATACATACTGTACGTTATAGTTGTGCATGTGTCGAGGGGCAGCACATTATACGTTATGGTGATCCACCTTTTGCGGCCATGCATCTCACTTTCCACCGCCTACCTTTGGTGGGAATAGCTGACTAGTATGTGCAAGGTCTAAGAAACGCCTCTTCCAGAGCTATACATCTACGATGTGGCCACCATAAGGACCTTTGCAAAGTTTCAGCCGTCCGACAATCCAATGGACCATGCTGCTGGCGCACATGAGGACACAATCCAAATAGCAGTTCTCTTGATGTAGGAAACCAATAACCATGTCCTTGGAATAAATGTGCGGGTTTCATTACGCTTCAGCCAGCCAAATTTAACACTGTATGTACTAGCAACCGTTACATCATGCGGAGTGCAGGGACCGTATCCACGTTCCCGAAATTACCGACTGGAGTCACAGCTCCAGAGACTATGCTGCCGAGTTGACGGTCCAGCATTGGATGTGGTATGCCGTGTCCTATACCTCTAATAGATCCGACACCATATGTTATCCTCTATCCTCACTGTTCCTTTGACATTAATTGTAGCCAACACAGTCTAGCACAACAAATAACAACTCACTCGGGGCTTGGATCACACAGGACTTCAGTGTCTATGGGGCTTAGGTTATGGCAAAATAGTGTTTGTAGAAACTGCAACGGCGCTTAATCGTACGGGGCGCACGCGAAGCGCCCATGACGCGCCATCGCCGTACAGAGCTAATACTCTTTCAACGTCTATCTAATACTAAGATTGAAAATATGACTGTTCATGGAAAGAATCTTGTAAAGCACATAAAGACCTTGCTAAGACTCCTTTCTTCCACTAGGCTATTCTTCAGAACTGGGCAGAAGAAGAGACATGGTTCCCAATAAGATTAGGTTACATATCACCGAAGACAATGGATGCTTTGAGAAGTTATCAAGGAAACCTAATTAGACAGTTACCTGTCTCTTCTACTATTAGGCTATATTACGACTAGTAGCATAGTATTCAGAAAGGCATGAACCTCATGCGATAACGTTCTATTTCATTTGACTGCTTTCTATATAGGGGCGTGATAACTTTATTATTAGTTCAGAGGCTAAACCCCTTACAAGGTCTATCCTTCTACGAACACTTGCCTTCACAACGCAGACAGGGAATTTCCCCGAGTAGAAGTTTTTGCGCTGTAATGGGGTAGACTATGCTAGTCAACAACCGTAAGAGGTAAAACGAGGAGGAGTCTTTGACACCAAGAAAGCGGGATCTATCGTGAGGGAGTGATGTAACTTACCGCAGAAAATCAGCTTCGCATCCACGGAAAATGCGAGGTATATGGGGTACTTCTGGTTGTACTTCTTACTATGATATTCAACGTAGTTGTATCTAAAACCCATCAAGTTGCCGTCGCCGCTGCAGTCCTTGCCCCATAGGAGAGACCAGTGTCGCGTGGCTCGACCCTTTTCGATACCGTCTTCCTTGAGCCAGGCTTCATGTTCGATACCGGAAGTAATGCCCATATGAGCCTTGATATGCGCTTGGAGGCAGGGAACTTTCTCCGACTTGGCGCACATGCCCGACGCGCAGAAGCGGACGTAGTCGCATCCGCCATTGATACTGCCGCCACACCCATTCTGTCAAGCAGAGACGAGGCGTATGTCCCTTGTTGCGACGCTGCTCTGGTTCTGCAGGGTGTTCGGAGCGGAGACCTCCTGCTTGCCCGGTTCACTATCAGCCAGCTCCTCCTGACGATGGGAGTCCTCTTAGCTCTTGAACTGGGCTCAGGGGTCGGAACTGATGGGCTTACTGTGATGTTTAGATCGTCGATAAGGGAGGGAGGCGCCGTTGCATTAGCCGGGGTCGCAATAAATCTGCCTGAGCACATGTGACTATGACATTGGTGCTCAGACTGATGGAGTACTCGCCTGAACACGGAGGGGTACCCGTCGCAGAGTATGCAGAGCAGCAGGGCCTTGTTGGTGCGCAGAGATCCTGAGTCACGCAAGCCGACTTGCCACCAGAGCCATTGCACCTGGTCGGATGCAGATACGAGCTGCACTTGCTGCCACTATAAGGCAGCTCGAGTGTCGTGAGAGTGGTTGTCCCTGGGGGATTGACCTTGTTGTAGTAGGAGAGCCCTGCCCTCCGTTACCATTGCCTCTGTTGGATGTTTTAATGCCGCTTAGTGGGTTGCGATTCTATCCTTAAGTAGTTATTGTCCTTCCAGAATAGACGATAGTTCTTTACATGTGGTAGTCATTGCTTTACCAGTGGCGAGCATTCGCTGACAAGTGAGGTGGAATAAGTCGTGCAACTCGTCGTGCGCTGGGCGCTACAAGAGAACCAGCCGTCTGTGACAGTTCTCGTGGTGCACTCTTCGTCTTCCTCTTTGAAACGTTGGGATCACCACCGCCGCCGCCGCCACCTCCTGCGCCACCACTATCGTGTGGACAGACCGGCCCAACGCAGTTCAGATTAGGAGTGCTACAAAAGGGGCCAACACAGCCGCAGATACCTAAGCAAGGACGCCCGCGACCTCTACCGCCACCGCCACCGCCACCGCCTCCACTGCTATCATCGTCTTCTCCGCCGCCGCCGCAATAAACCTTGCAATGGCTTCCGAACTTTTGTCCAGGCTTGCAGGCCAGCTCTGGTGAGCCCCTGACAGCAGTGATAGACGATGGCTTAGCCGGAGGGGTCGTGGTAGAGGGGCGAAAGGGTTATCATCGTCTAACTTAATGGTAGGTCAGGGCCCAGACGAATATTTCCAGGCGATGTGTGGCTGTTCTATCCTGGCCCTAATGAGACTGACCGGCGAAAATTCGGCGCTCGAAGTGAGGCCTACTGTAGTCCGACTCTTCTCATCCTCATTCCTGCAGCTGATCAATATCATATTCCACATTTCGATTAAGGTCGTGGGGGCGGGGGGTAGCGTGATGATGGTGCTAGTTGTCACGACGGTTGTGTCGCAAGTGTCGAGGAATGGAATGGTGGCGGGGGACTGGGAGATGATCGTTGGCTTGTCGAGGGACCAGACACTGCAGAACATGTGTTGCCAACAGTACGTCGAATTGAAAGGACAGTGCTAAGGTAGGTGGTCCTGTCCCGAGCCGCTCTTGTTCGGGCTTAACATGGACACATTCCAGCAGGATTCAGAAAACCTCGACAGAACGCCAATGTCGTACCATTTTCATCACATAGTGTCCAGCGTTCAATCGCTTGATAGTTATGTCCCTCTGCGCGGAATTCCCTTTCATCCCTGGCGCAAATATGGGTTCGCCCTATGGGACAACAAGCGGATGGCCAACTTATGCATGAGGGAGCACATATCACGCATTGCGCTCACCAGGAGCTATGTAGCCTACTCTCTTCGACAGTGTAGTGTCTTTGGGGAGAAATTACCTTGGGACTTGTATAACCAATAGTCGAGCCGTTTCTCCGCGGAGATTAAGGTCTAGCATGATCGGTATGAGGTGGAGATAGGCATTACGCGATGACGGTTACTCGATTGAATGAACACATCTCAAGTTATTGGACGGTATGCCTTGTATACCTGTAAGGCCCCTTCAATGCTTTGCACAGGACTAAAAAACACCGTAAGACAAAGAAATACAACCACCATCCAAAATGTGTACCACGGAGGCCGATTTCTACAATCTTACCAGAATTGGGAAAGAGATGTAGGCACTGGCTGATCGAACCTATGCTTCAAACTCATGAGCTCATCGCGCCAGTATCCAGAATTTACGGCATGGCGGTCAGCAAACATCATCGTGTTCCGATCGAGTAAAGAGATATATGGGTGTATCATGCCCCCTTGTTGAGATTGTTGGAATCTCCACCACTTTGGAGTATCAGAGCCTTGCCTTGTGAATAGCAAGACCAACGTGCAAAGTGTTTCATTGATGAAGTCCTTTGGGAAAACATTTTTTGATCCCTTGGTAGCGGATAGTAAATGCATAGGTTGCATGTATACGTAGTTTAATGTTGAAGAAAGGTCGCATGGTGGAAAATGCAAAGTTTTCGATCATTTTCGATTAGCCGCAAACGGTCGGCGAGATTATTGGTCATGTGGACTTCGAACCCGGTGAAGCGCTGCAAGTCAAACACCGTGAACCCCTCCCTGAAAACAGTGTTCTTGGGCGGCTCCGAGCTCACAGAGAAATGATTTGCAAGAACGGTCTCTAGATCAATGTCCTCATCGCCCCATGGCAAAAGGCTAGAACCCCATGTCTGCCATTGCCAACAATCGAACTACTAATCGTAGTGATCCTTCCGCCATATGGTCTTTTAGTGATTGTCTTCTTTGTTGTGTATCTAGTGCAATCAAGGAACGTCTGGTCGTTTCTTTTGGCTGGCCTTACTCAAGCTGCCGAACGACGGATAGTATGTCTCTGTGTTCTTCAATTGTTGTATGTTCACCGCGATCGGGTCCGACCGCTTCCCTGCATTCCACATTGTAGTGCTGAAAATAAGCGTCCCCGGGGCGGTTTTAACCATCGTCTCGTACTGCCACTAGCGGTGTATCATTGGACGGCTAGAACGCCTTTAGAACGTGGTGTTTACAAAGAGACTGTAGAGGTTCCTCACTAGCCTTTTCTGAAAGATAAATATCCGGGGACCCAGTCATTTTATTAAGTAAACTAGCAACTTTGGAGTACGGCTCAGGTATTTCGCACATCCAGTGTTAAACAGCGATGACCTTTCAGCTCCGTCGGCTGTATGAAAATGCAGCCGCGGCGTTATATGTAGCACTTTCGTTCAGGTCCACCTTGAGATATTTCATGGCCTCATCTATATTCAATTGGCCACTAATACTGACAAGCGAATCATTTCTGTCTTTTGCAATGCATCTCGTGAAATGATCGAGTTAGCGCCATAGCCGTCCGTGAAGCTCGATCCATGGATGATGCTGACATGCTGAATGCAGCTTTATACAAAGAACAGTGACCCTTATCGAGTGATTTGCTTGTTTTGACTCGCTTAAGCGATACAGGGGCAACGATTGTAGTCCAGACAGCCTAGGAATGCGAAACCGATTACACATGCGTCTCGCGGGATCCTTGCACACCAGGTAACCTTGCCCAAGGACTCGCCTAACCTAGGGGAACATGCTCCTATTGGAATCTAGTGAGCAGAGCTGGCACGCCAGCGATAGGAAGTGTATCTTCATAGTTATAACTGATAGTGTGTTGTGGTCGATGCTGTTCCAGATTTCTGGCATAACGCTCCTTGGACTAGGCTCTTTCATGTCGAGTGCTGTAAAGTGTTATCAGCGCGAGCTTGAGCATAGCTTGTCAGCCCGTCTGCGCTATGTTTTTGCAGGATGCCACGCGCGGCTTGGGGCGCATAACGTTGACCCACCATCTACATCGACTACACAATGCAATACCGAGTGTGGAGGGTGATGGATGGACGAGATATCTTTTTTTAAATAAAAAAAAATTCAAACCAGGCGTACATGGAGAAACTTGAGGCTGCACAGATGCAGGTGTATATAGGCATGGCTTACTGCATAGTTCCCTTCAGAGAGAATGGCCCTTTCGGTGCTCAGTGGGATAAAGAGGGTCTGACCGGCATGCCTATGTAAGGTACACCTTCTCAGACTTGGGGACTGGACCGTAGATTCTTTCGTAATTTTAACAATGATCATCCGAGTATACTGCGCAACATGTGTGACAGGAATAAGTGGATCCATGTTCAATCACGTGACTCAAGGATTTGCTTCTATACGACGTATGCTACTTTTTCCGACATGGCTGGCGAAAACAAAGAGTATGAAACAAGCCCATCTAAACCCGTGGCTGGTCCTCAATTGTGGCTCTATGAGTGTGCATACGCGTTCATGGCTGCCGATCAATCAAAATCAACAAGCACACTCGAGTGTTTTGATAACAAGACACAATCCCACGGCCCGTGGGAATATTGTACCAGGTTGCACAAACGCACAGACTTTAGGCCTGGCGTGGGGGAGGGGTGAGCCTGAGATCACTGTCGCTAGAGGGGGGCGAATGACTTTACTTTGATGGCGGATAGCTAGTTTCCTGGCCGTTTCAAGAGCCCTTCGCTAGCATCAAGATAAGCATCTGCCTCGCGTAGATCTTGTGCGGGGAGACATCATCAACACACTGCGTCGTCGTCGGGCCGAGGGAGAGAGAAAGAGAAAAACGGCTGGATACTGCGCGCGACGCTCTTTGGTAGTAGAAATTGCCGAAAAGGGAATAGTAGCTTGGACCCTTTGATCATGTGAAACGGGGGCCGTAGCCGCAAGTAAGTAGATCCCCAAAGTGCGCCAGGGTTCAAGTGGATTAAACGTGGGGAAAAATTCGCCTGGCTGAATTAATTAATTAATTCGCAAAGGAAGAAAGAGACGGAGAGGCGGCGCGACTTCGGAAAGCCCAGACGTCCGTATTTCCAGCCAGCCACCCCCCGTCTCATGACCATCACTCGTGGTCTTTTTTCTTCCCTCTCCCCCGTATATCTTTCTTCTCGGCTGGCTGTCGAGTCCAAGGGACAGCATGTCATCGGTCCTTGTCCTACCGTGATATACAATCACCGGGTCGTTTGTGTAATGACAACTGCGCATCCAACATGATGAAGAGCCCATTGCCATTGCCATCGCCATCGCCATCGCCATCGCCACCCTCCTCGCCACACAGGACCTACCCCGCACCAGAAGCAGCAGCAGCCGCCAGTGACACAGGATGTCAAAATGGTAATGCGCAACAGCTACTGTGGCGCCTCTACGTCTCACATACACTCTCGACATGGAACGCACGCACGTTTGAGTTTGGCGCGGTGATTTTCCTTGCCGCCATTTTCCCTGGAACCCTCTTCTTCGCTTCCTGCTATGCACTTTTCCGAGCTGGCGCTGCCGCTATCCTGGGGTCCTGGATAGGACATCAGGTAGACTGCAGAAATCGACTGAATGTTGTAAGGCATAGCATCGTGTGGCAGAGATTGTCAGTCGCTGGATCGTGCCTCATTCTGGGCTTGATGGTCGCCGGCGGCCCTGGGAAAGAGAAGGGATTTATGACACATGCCTTGTTTGTCGGGAGTGTCATGCTAGCGTGTGTCGAGAAGCTGGCCTTCATTGCAAACACCATTTCCGTCGAGCGGGACTGGATCATTGTGGTGTCTGAGAGCCTGAGCATCGACCGGCAGGATCTGAACAGTACGATGCGGCGGATTGATCTCGTGTGCAAGCTCATTGCGCCCGTCGGCATTGGACTTGTCGAGGGCTACCTGTCGACCAGACTAGCCATCTGGATTGTCTTCTTGCAAAACGCCATCAGCGTCGTGGTAGAGTATGTTGCCATTGCTTCCGTCTACGCAGCCGTGCCAGGCCTCGCACTCAGAAAAGCGCCGTCGCCGCCGGCGGACCATGAGCGTGATTCTGAAACAGCAGACACGCCAATGCGACAGTCGTCCCACCAGCATGGCAATAACACTCCCGGGTCAGCCCCGCGTCGTCACACGTCTCCCGCCATTAAAACCATGGTGGCATCCCACCTGCGGCCATGGAAGAATTATATCCAAAACCCTGCCTTCTTGGCCTCCTTTTCGCTCTCCCTCCTCTACCTGACCGTCCTGAGCTTTGCGTCGCAAATGACCACATACCTACTATCGCTCGGATTTACCAGTACTCACGTTTCTTTTATGCGCCTTGGCTCCGTCATGTTGGAGCTGTGCGCCACGGTCGTCGCCCCCTGGCTTATGCGCCGCATCAGCACTGTGCGCGCCGGACTGTGGTTCATCAACGAGCAGCTCATCTCGATTGCGCTGGCCATTGGCCTGTTTCTCTGGCTCGACAACAAGCCCATGCTCGCTGGCGGAGTCCTGGTCCTCGGCGTGGCATTCTCCCGCCTGGGTCTGTGGGGATTCGATCTCAGTGTGCAGTATCTGGTGCAAGAAGATGCGCCAGAGGCTACACGAGGGTCCTTTTCCGCCGTCGAAATGTCGCTGCAAAATCTGTTCGAGCTGGTTTCTTTCGCCACGACCATGGTTTTCTACCGGCCGCAGCAGTTTAAGATTCCCGTCTTGATCAGCGCTGGCGCAATCGTATCGAGTGCCGCGTGTTTTGCAGGCTTCGTACGGCGTAAGAGGGGCCATTTGCTGCACACGGATAGGTGCTTTAAGAGAATGGGCAAGACGGGCAGATATGAGGTGTTGCCCACGATTGAAGAAGAGTTTGAAACAGAAGAAGAGAGCATTCGAGACGGATGAATCTTGCTGCGTCGAATGTAAGCCATAGTATTGGAGCTGAATGTAAATACTTGCAACAATTCCTTCTTCTCCTTCTTAACCCCTATCAATGTGCTGCAGAGTGTAAAGCCTCATTCATAGCTCTTCAAACTACAGGCAAGCATCATGGTTCTCAGAATTAAAAGAGTAAACTGTGTTGAAACTAAATAAGCATGCTATGAAGCATTCCTCACCCAATGGTGAGCCATCATGACCTTCTTTCCCAACGCCAAAACGATGCCATGCTATGCAATCAAGACAGAAAACGAGCTTTGCCTTTACGACAAGACTCGTGGAGTGGGCGTCGAGTCCCTGACATGCAACCATGCCACCCCGTCTACAACGTCTCCTTCATCACCACCTACTCCGTGTGTCAGGGTTGTGCCTTCGTCATCATCCGTGTAATGGCTGTCCTCGAGATACTCCTCTCCCTCGACATAGTCTCCGCCCTCAACACTCTCCATGACTGAGTCGCCCATGCCTGTTTCATCGAGCGAGTCCCGCGACATGTAGCTCCCTTCGAGATCCTCGCCAATGTCCGACCTTTCGTCTTCGCTGGGGATGCTAGCCGCTTCCGTGTCAACATCGTCATCTTCGTCTTCGCTGTCTGTGAAATCGGCAATGTCGAGAGGTGGGTCGCGCCAGTAGTTGAAGTCTGTGTAGGCTTCGCCTCCCGCTGGAACGAGCAGTCCGACTGGGGGAAAGAAGTGATCGACAATCTCTCGCATACTGGCATAACCGGTCTTGTAGGAATTCAGAGATAGGACGTCGAGACTGACTTCGGCATTAGAGTTGATGGTGAAGATGCGTGTGGATGGAATGTTGACTGAACGATAGGACAGAGCATCGGTAAATCGGTTGCCGAATCCCGCGTAGAAGGGGGTTTGGCCTGCGGGCTTGTTAAACAACTGCATAATGTCTCGAAGGCAGGCCATCTTGAAGACTTCTGGTTTCCGCAGATAGATTTCTCTGCGCAGTGCAGCAATTGTGCGATCTGGACTCATGATGACGGGGCCCTTTGGCAGACGGTAGTTGTCTTGCACGACGCCATTGAGGTACGCTCTTGTTGTATCGGCTTGCCCAACGGAGCGACTCGTCAGGTAGAAGATGTTGTACCCATTGTTCACAATGTCTGTGTAGAGTTTGGCAACTCCCTGGTGAGTCCAGTCACGGCCAATCATGTTGAGCACATGGCCGAGGGCATCCGACTTTGTAATTGTTCCGTCAATGTCGGAGATGACAATGGGCACATTGTGCTTCCAGTAAAACATGTAAGCCTCACACTTTGATCTATTCACTGTGAAGCTCATGTTGTTTGCGCCCGGCTTCAGGTTGAGGGCTTTGAGTTGGTCACTGGTCAGGCGCAGCGTCTTTGCATATGTCTTGGTCTCATTCTTGCGCGACTCGGGCGAATGTGGCGCAGACGTGCCGAGGGCACTATCCGAATCCCTGAGAATCTGGGGAAACTGGGCCGTATCATCACTGCGGCCGCTGTCGCTTTGGTAGCCAGGGTCAGACAGGGCGTCACTCGAGCGGAGGGCACTCTCGTTCAAGATATTGACGGAGGTCTTTGCCATGGCGGCGGCTTTGGCCTCCTCACTACTGTAGATCCACAGGTTTCCGTTTTCGTCGGCGCCAATAAGGGCACCAATGTCGTAGTCGCCTGCAAGCTCGTCGGAGAGGATGCGCCTGGCTATGACCTCTGCGCGTAAGGCGTCCTCCTCGCTGCTCTTGTAGCCCGTCATGTCAAGTTCCAAGTCGCCAGTCTCGGTGACCTTGTTAGGGATGTTTGAGGTGAAGAGCTTCTTGGACAGCTTGATGGCGCGGGCGAGGGCTTCGCTGGGCGACACTGGCGGGGGACTGGTTGAGCGAGTAGATCTGTTCCACGCGGTCGCGTCTTCCTTGCTAATCTGCAGCGGCCCCCTCTCGTGTGATTGGGGTTCGTCAAAAGCTTTGCTAAAACTGTCCTTGACCGAAGGCACCGTCACGTCCGTGCTAGACCTGTGCATCTGGAAGCCAGACCAGTCTCCCGACTTTGGGCGAATGCAGTCGGCGTCTGCGTGCAGGTAGTCGGCAGGGGGCACCGACATGGACATGCGCCCTCTCCTCTGTGCCATGGCTATCTCGTCGAGATCAAGGGGTTCGGGCTCGTCAAAAGGGCGGTCCGACGAGGGCTCGGTGGGCTTCTGGTCGGGGCTGGCGGCGGGCGAGGAAATGGGCGATGTCTGCATCTCAGCGGGAATACTGCGCGAAGTCTCGAAGACGAAAAAGGCCTCGCCGCCCTCGCCGAGCTTCATCGAGTAGTCCTGCAGCTCGCCATTGACGCGGAACTCGACCTTCTTGTCGGAAGGGCGCAGGATCTGGTACTTGCCGAAGCGAACGTGGAAGGGCGAGCATGCAAGAGTGCCATCTTCGTGCTCGACGACGATGGTGTCGATGGCGCCGCTGAGGGTAGCGGGATTGATCGAGTTCCAGCCCTTTGAGACGCTGCCGGTGATGGACCGGACGTAGTTCATGGTGGACAGGGGGGCTAGGGGTACGAGAGAGAGGGAGGGAGAGGGAGGGAGGGAGAGGGAGGGAGGGAGAGAGGGTGCAGCAGGGCCCTGTTTGCGCCGGCAGGGGGTGTCTGTGGGCGTGGGAGGCAGCAAGTGTCGGGGGATGTACGTCAGATGGGTTTTACAGACGAGGTGGAATGATGCAAATGACCCGAGGCCGCGTGTTTTCACATGCCACAGGGCTGACGCATGGACGAGCAGGCCGATGGAGAGGCAGCAGAGGCAGACGGAGCGTGGAGCGATAGACTGGGAGATTGGGGAGCGGCCAGACAAGGCGCTCGTGCGAGTCGATATGGCCGTATACCGTCATGTCACGGGCAGTCGGCGGCTTTGCGACGTCAGCACCGGCCGGCCTGGCGGGGCCCACGGCCATCAGGTGGGCAATGGCAATGGCAAAGGCCATGGCGTGGCCATGGACATGTTGCATCTTGCATGGCCAGATGTCGCAGTGGCTGTCATGGCGGCGTGCTGCACACGCGCCCATGACGACATGGGCCTTGTATGGGGGGGAGGGGATGGGAGGGGAGGGGATGGGAGGGGAGGGGAT
>JALPSE010000290.1:19734-35347 GCA_030558545.1 Bipolaris gigantea | reverse complement strand
GGGGGAGATGGCCGTTTCTGAGCTAGGGCGACCAAGATGGGACGTTGCATTTTACCTCACACTGTTGCGTGTCTAAAACACACACCACTCCTATTCACTGCCACACCCTTGTGTTGTAGCTGCGAAAGCCTCAGGCAGCCGGAGTCTGACAACTGGCTTTGTGTGCAGAATGCCGGGAAGGGGAAGGGGAAGAGCCACACGCCTGTGATGGGTCGGGGGAAAAGCATGGTTCCATGATTTTCCCCTTTCTTAGCAGATGGTCACCTATGTTTCAGCCGACGCGGTTCGCTGAGCTTTCACCGCGGGACCTACAGCCAGGCGGGAGACACTCTGGCAGGGCACATCTTACGATCTTACTTCCAGACTCGAGTAGCCACGACCTTGCCTTCAGATTGCCCTGTCATCCTTTTGGTCCGCGCTGGGCCTGCCGTGCTTGGGAACTACCTTCTGGTCTACCAGGGAAGAAATAAAGTTGCCGATGCCGAGAGAGGGAGAGAGCGAGATGATGCCATTGGCAATGCACCGGTCGGTGGAGATGTCCGCGCGTTCTTCTTCGGCCCGTGACGTAAGATGGCCACGACGAACAAGTCGAGAAATGAGTTTCTGGCGTATGTACACATGATTTCTGCATGGGACTATGGAGAGCTGCAAGGAAGGGTGCCACAGTGAGGTAAGCCCCGTTGCGGTGGTACTTGCTCGGTACCTTGCATTACCATACATCTCCGTGGCTACATACTCGACCGGGACCGTCGAAATGTGAATGATCTTTTTCTCTCTCTTTCTTCTTGTTGTTACAACTTGCCAGGGCCGGGGAGCCCTTTCTTTTCCCAGCCGGTGACGCTCAGGGCCCTTGGTCTCTATTAAGAGACTTTCCAGGCGGGCCAGTATGGTGGGCGATTCGCTTACCCGAAAGGCCACCTCACTCAGGCCATCGCCAAAGGCGGTTGGCGGGGCGGCGATACAATGGGTGTGTACGAGGAGAGGGAGAATGGTGGTTATGATGGCTGTGTTATTCTCGGTTTTTCTAGCGCTGAAAGGCATGAAACACCATGGAGTATGCCGCAATGCACCGCCAACGCCCATGATGCGAACGGTACGCTCACATCACGGTAGGAATTGTCATCAAGATACCGCGTCATGTCTCCATACTATCCCTGGAGAGCGTACCGTCCTACCCTGCCCGAATCCGTAAGCTCGTCATTCAGAACACCCTCGAACTTGACGTTACAGATTGAAAACGGGCAAATCGACCATGTACCAGCAAACCTCAAAAAGACGACGCCCAACTTCCACCTCATCATGCCGTTTGAGTACGAGTCAAACAACTTTTGCAAATCCACGCTGTCGGCCATGTTGCTCGACTATCCTCCACCGACTGTGGTACAGTTAAATTCCAGCCATGCGACGAGTGAAAAACGACACGAGGCGATTCTCAACGACACACTGCATTACCTGAGCAATACGAAGCTGGTCAAAGACAAGGATCTGGTGCTTATTGTTGATGCACAGCAGACGTGGTTCCAGCTTCCAAGCAATGTGATGATTGAGCAGTACAAGCAGTTGCTTGAAGATGGCAATTTGAGGTTGTTGAAGAGATATGGAGCTGACGAGAATGGGGTTCAGAGGTTCAGGCAGACGATTGTATTCGGGGCAGAGAAGACGTGCGAAGGCGATGACAGAGCGTGCAAATATGTGCCACTGTCGCCGGCTCCCGAGAACATGTACACCACCGAGACTGACCGGCTCATATCAGAGACACCTGCCAAGTTCATCAACGCCAGGATGGCCATGGGCCCAGCGGGCGATTTGAGAGCTTTGTACCAGGCTGCGCAGAGGAAGTTTCTGGATCGCAAGAGCCAGTCACCGACCGTCCAGTCCGTGTTCGCCACACTGTTTGCAGAGCAGCAGTTAAGTCGCGATGCCGTCGAAGCAGCGACCAGATCTCTCAGCTCGGAATTCAAAATCTTCATCGACGGCGGACTCAGGAAATCGGCAGCCAGGCACAGACTAAACCAAGCAACACTCCAACTCCAACTCGCCAACTTCACCAGACGAGAATTGTCCATCGGCCTCGACTACACCCACACCCTCTTCCAACCCCTCCTCTATACCAGCCCAGGTGAACTCATCCCCATAGTCCACAATACCAACAGCAACCTAGCTGCCTACACCCACTTCAACCGCGACCCACGCTACCTCTCCCCTCCGGCGGCCCTCGACCACACAACCAGACCTTTCTCGCGCCCCGACCCAGCCAGCCCCCGTCTCTCCCCGCACACGCACTCGACACACATCAAAAACCTCGACTACGACCCAAACGTGGACACGCTGCCCGACCGCAGCGTCGCTTGGACCGACGTCGCCTTGACCCAGAATACCTACACGGGCACCATCCCCGCCGCCCTCGCCCCGCCCTCACCTCGCGAACCCAACCTCGCGGCGCCAAACATTACTTGGGATTCCCTCTGGTACGCAGACTACAGACGCGCGCTGCTCCGCGTCTACTTCCGCGCGCCGCAGTCTGCAGCCGGCTACCATGAGTCTGCCGTTGGCGGGGATCGCATGTGGGATGCGCGCGGGGGACGCGGCGGGGTGTGGACGGCGGTTGAGCAGAGCTGGCTGCCATGGGGGAAGCCGGACGAGGGAGTGTGTGGTGCGGTGGAGGATATGAAGGGCGTGTTTGGGGATGGAAAGGGGGTGTGGTTGCATGAGGGGAAGGCGGATGGGGGAGGCGAAGAGGGGTGAGGGGGGGTTTGACAAACGGCATTCTAGTAGGGCGTTGTAGCTCAGGGGGTGGGCGGATGATTGTATACCTATCCCGGTATATGACGTGGAAATGGACATACGTAACTGACGACTGTAGTTGTCACAAGGTCATCACTTTTTTTTTAAAAAAAAAATCTATTTGTTTGCAAAGAGTACGCATGGCTAGCTACTCTCCACCTTTGGCTGGCTCTCGGCCAACCTGATCTTGCCCGCCTCATCATAGACAATCTCGCGAATCTTGACGCACCGCAGATGGTTTACCCCTTGGCTCAGGCTCGCGTCGTGGTAGAACAGATACCACTTGCCCTTGAACTCGGCAATGCTATGATGCGTCGTCCACCCAATGACGGGCTCGAGGATCCTTCCGGCATAGGTAAAGGGGCCGAGGGGAGAGTCGCCCGTGGCGTAGCAAAGGAAATGGGTGTCGCCGGTCGAGTAGGAAAAGTAGTACTTGCCCTTGTACTTGTGCAACCAGGCGGCCTCGAAGAAGCGCCGATCGTGGTCCTGGGCCTGGAGCGGCTGGCCCTCGTCGTCCACAATCACCACGTCCGTCACGGGGGCGGCAAAGCTCTTCATGTCGTCGGCCAGCCTGCCCACCTTGGCGCACAGCGCTGGCCCGGACTGGGCCTCCATGGTCTCGTACGCGCTGCGCTCAAACGTGCCCGTCTGCCAGCACTGCAGCTGCCCGCCCCAGATGCCGCCAAAGTACAGGTAGGCGGTGCGGTCGTCGTCGTCGTCGACAAACACGGCCGGGTCGATGCTGAAGCTTCCCTGGATGAACTCGGCCTCGGGGCTAAAGGGGCCCTCGGGCTGGTCGCTCTCGGCCACGCCCACGCGGAAAATGCCCTCCTTGTCGCGGGCCGGGAAGAAGAGATAGTACTTGCCGTTCTTCGTGGCGGCGTCGGGTGCCCAGAGTTGCTTGCTGACCCAGGGAATGTCTTCCTGGCGGAGGGCGACGCCGTGGTCGGTTACGGGGCCGCCGACCGAGTCCATGCTGAGGACGTGGTAGTCGTTCATGTCGTACTGGTCGCCATTGTCGTTGTTGGGGATGTTGGACTCGCGGTCGTGCGAGGGGTAGATGTAGAGTTTGTCGTTGAAGACGTGGGCCGAGGGGTCTGCGGTGAAGATGTGGGTTACAATGGGGTCCTTGTCCGCCATGCTGGTGGCGTTGCTCTCTTTTCCTTGATATCTTTTTTTCTGGAAATGCTAGCGTGGTGTGTATTGTTTTATTGTTTGGTGGGTAGGGATTGGCTGGATCTGGAGGAAGGGAAAAGGAAAAGAACAGAAGAATCAATGGTTCATTGCAATGTATTTCATCTGACAAGTCCCCTTCTTATGAATGGAGGGGTACTCCTGTTTGCCCCACGGTTCCCTTCCTCCTCCCACCGGACAAGCCATTTACCCGCCGGCACGGCTATCCCCTCCCTCCCACCAAAGGCCAAGCTCTCTTCACTTGGGCATCCAAGACGGTTTATCAGAATATCCACCAGCCTCTGCTCAATGGCGCGGGTTTACACATGCTCGTCCCGTGTTGGATGTTGGGACGAGGTTCCGGTGACGTTGGGTGTTTAGCCGTGCATTCTTCCGCTCCCGCCCACCCCCTGCAGCCGCTCTCTCGATGGGAGGAAGATTGAGATTTGGCAATCCATCTGCCTCGGGTCGCCAGGCCTCGTGCGTTTTACCCGCGCTGCCATGCGCTTGTCACGTAGGGTTCTGTGTTGGGGATGCTTGGTCATGGGAGGAGATACGTAGCTGGGCTAGAGACATGCCTTCGCACGTGTCCTCCAAGGCGCGTTGTTGCTCAAGTCGTGCCATTGTCCTTGGTAGCAACAACATCTTTTCGACATTTTCCAACTGCTAGGTACATACTCTAGAAACCAGCAACGTATCGATGCTCAGCAGTTACTTCCGTCACCTCAAACTTCATCCCCACCCTCACTTCTCCCACCGTCCTTGGCACGGCTAGCATGCCATAGCAAGGCTTGTACGTGATGCCTGGGTCAATCCTCCGGTACTTCATCAACACGTCCCACGGCTGTGTCTTGTGTTTCTCAGCCGTATCCGGGTCAACATTAGGCACCTGGCAGCGTGCACATCGCTGGGTAATGTCCAAGACGATGGGTTCCTCGCCAGACCTTGGTGTAATCTTGATAGTCTTCCAGCGGTCTTCGTCCCAAGGTGCATTGCTTTCGCCCTTGACTACGATATTAGGTCGGAAGCGGCGGACGTCAATAGTATGATTTGCGGCTGCTTTGATACGCGTGTTGAGCTCATCAATGCTACTCTTGTTGCCAACTAGGATGGGCATCAGATCTGGGAAACAGGTCGATGCGTCTCTTCCTAGGATAGCTGGGGCTCCGTTCGAGACAAGTGTTCGAGGATCGTCAGATACAGGCGGCTTATATACCAGCCGTACCTCCCTCCCGAAGAAGGCGTTAAAGGGGGCAGTCAGCTCGGGAGAGTAGACACGGGTTCCTGTTGTCGTGCTCCAAATCTTTGCCGAATGGCCTTCAGTGCTCTCATCAAGCCACTCCTTTGAAGGATGCGCTGGAATAGAAAACTCGAGCTTCTCGTCGATCGAGTTTGGTGCTGGTGCGGTGACAGTCAGAGTGTCAGCCGACTCATTGTAGGTAGGTCGGATCAAGGTCATTTTGGGATTTTGGCGAATGGTAAGGAACTCGTATTCTGGATAGCTCACCCACATCCATTGGCGATCTGGCGCGGTTAGCATCCTCGAATCTACTATTGTGCTTGTATTGGGAAGATGCATACCGAGATCGAAGCCTGTAGGCAAGAGTTTTGCCGACTGTACTGATATCCCATGGCATGACTTGATTGGGTGTATGAAGAGCGAGGTAATCTCAGTCGGTGGGGGTAGAGGCCCAGCTTTCTTCCTCGACTGCTTGCTCTTGGTGAAATACAGATAAGTGAGGATGGGCAGGACAAATGCTGACAGTATGACTGCAGCTTGGGTAGTGCGTGAAGGCCCCATTCTCGTGGTATCGTTGCGACCCGCGAGCTGCAATTCCAAAATTTTCTAGAAGACCAAAAGTGCTGTTGTTCCTATCGTTCAGTTGATGCTGCTGCCTCGCAGATGATGTTTTCTTATGTCTCTACTCGGTCTTAGTGGGAATATCAGACCGAATAGAGCTGACTCGTTTCTCATTCCAGCAATGCTCCGCAAAACTCGAACCGCAAATAATGACGTGCGAGGATGACGCAGAGGGTGGGGAAAGACGTGTGAACTGACATGGAAAAGGCCTAGCGTTGCCGAACCTGATCTGCACCAACTACTCCTTGTGTCCACCGCATTTCCTACATCCCAACCTCCATCTCCTAGTACGACCAATCTACACTAGACGACCTCGTCTTCTTGCTACTGGATACATATCCCTCCATCAAATCTTCATCAGCATCACACTCCACAACATCTCGCCTTCGGTTCCCCTTGAGCACATCGACCTCCTCCTCCAACTCCCGTACCCGCCACAATAACTTCATGTTGTTTGCCCTGCACATCTCGTATTGGCGCTCTGCGCCATTTGCGCGTTGGCGCTGCTTGTCGAGTTCTATCTGTACGTGGCTTGGCACGTTGCATCTGCGTTCTTCGATTGCCTCGACTTCTTTGAGCCTCTGCTGGGAGTTCATGAGTTGGCTTTCCTTGTGCCAGAGTTCCCTTCGGAGTTTGGCGGCCTCGCGTCTGGTCTCGATGCATCTGGTGTTGGCGCAGCACTCGCCATTCAGAATTCTGTGTCCCCTTGTAGTAGCCGATTGACGTGCTGGAAGACGCAGCCCATCGTCGTATGTGTATTCTGTGATATCTGCCGTGTCTCTGGTGACGTTTGCCATGTAGCTCTGATATTCCGCCTTGGACATACCAACCCAGTCCTTCAGCTGATCGCATCGGTCGTAGTTGCAGGGATATCTTCCGTGAAACGAGCCGTTTAAAGCAGCGCTTTGCTTGCGATCTTCAGCCGAGTACATGTCGTGGTATCGCAGCATGACAGACCGCTGGTAAGCGATGCCGGCCGGAAGATCTGGGTAGCCGTGATAAGGGCGACGCTCTTCGATGCTCGTCAAAGTCACATAAGGCCACGTCCTTGGATCCTTCTTGTTATACTGTGGTAGAACAATCTTGATGTTGGATTCTAATCGGCTCGATACGAAGCTAAAAGTGCCTTCATATGGTAAGATTTCACGCATGGTGAACCTGGAAAATGTTAGTGGATTGCGCTGCTCCAATTTGAGGACCGGGCTATGTACATGAGCGTCACCAAGGTAAGAGAATATCGTAGTATTGTGATTGCGAGCAACAAAGTATGGGGAAAAATGAGGTTTGCGACAGCCATTGTATCGCTTCTCGGGACCTTGCGGTGAAGATGAGCTTCGTCGAGTTGGCGCCCTATATTCCCTCACCTTCACCGCAAACTGAGCACCCCACAACCGAATTGATACATGTCATTGGAAAAGCAGGGATTATGAGTACATTTCGAAAGAGCAGGGCACAAGGCAGAAATTTGCAGTGCCAATCCAGGCAGAGACTACTGGCAAATCACCACACGCACAGCAAACAAGGAGGATATTCTTTACAGTTCCGAATTTTTAATACATGTACATCATGGTGTAGGTAATAATCCCACATCCGCTTTCAACTCAGTAATCCTATCTCACACGTGTGCACGCCAAACGCGTGTAAGATGCACTAGCAATGTCTATTGCATAACCCTAACCAAGGATCCACAGAGGGACTACACGCATGTCTAGCGCCCGGATATGATACAAGATGTTGCAGAACCCGAACCCGAACCCGAAAAATTTATATAAACACAATTTCCCATACAGACAGTCTTGCTGGTTTGCTCGAAGTGGATGGGGCGGTGACTGCGTAAGGTACTAGAATGAAAAGAAGGGATGAGGGAGTGAGTGGCTACTTCTGTTGCTGAGGGTAAGAGGTCAGCGCTGTCAGTATATAAAGAAAAGATTGGATACGCATTAACAAACATTAGGGTAATGGATGAGAGAAACAAAGGAGTGTACAAACCTACAGGAAACCACAAACCCAGACGATGCAAGGACAGCACCCTCTAAGCCTTCTGGCTCGTCTTCTTGACAGAACCCTTGTTGGAGACCCGCTTGGAAGATCTTGTTGACTTTGTACCAGGAGTCTTGGTCGGGACCGCCACGGGCGACATACTCTTGCCGGGGAGCTCTGGAAGAAATTCGATAGCAGGAACCTGCTCGCACTCATTTCCCTCAAGCATCTGGAGAATGACGTCGACAATGTCCCGAGCTTCGGTATAAGTCTTGCCGCGACCAAGCGACAGGTCCAACTCACGGAGCACTTCGACGGGCGCCTCAAAGTTCTTTCCAGGAGCAGGCGCCACGAACTTCTCAGCGTCTTCGGCGCTCATACCTGAGGCTACTTGGCGCGAGTACTGGTTCAGACGGATTTCTTCTGACTTTTTGAAAGTGACCTTGTACGTGGTACCAGGGAACTGCTTCTCAATGATGTCGAACTGGCGCAGAATGAGGTCGACTTTGCGGATCTGCCACTTTGCCTTGTCGTACGTCGCACGCTGGTAGTGTTTGCGGCAGAAGAGTGGCCACTCGGTAATGTCACGCGTACAGGCCTTGTTGCGACCAAAGTGATCCGAGATGACTTTGCGCGACAGGTCTTTGGTATACTGACCGGTCTGACAGCGCGTGTGTCGGTCATTCATGCAGATGAATTCGCGCTGGGAATCGGGGACGTCCTCAGCGTCATCTGCTTTCTCTGGGCTACTATCAGGCGCATTCTGTTGGCACGAAGCTTGTTTAGTCTCTATTATAAGCATTTTGGAGTGCGTTGCAGTGGCGTAGCAAGAGGGGCTAAAAAACAAGTGCTCAGCGATGCAGATACTTACTGGCTCAGTCACAAGGGTGCCTGAGGATACACTAGGTGACAAGACCTCCTCCTTCACAGCTGTGAGTGGATCATGAGGCGAGGACGGCTCATCTATCTTGCTCCCCTTCAGATTCGCAGTTGGATTGTTCAAGAGGTTGTTGAGGCTCATGGCTTTGCGGATGATCTCAGCACGGGTGACCTCAGTCGGGAGGGGGTTGGGAGGGAGATCAACCTTGCAGTTAGTGGACATGCTGAAAGTGTTTTTGAGAAGAAGTCTAGAACGGAAAAGTGATGAGGTATGGTGACTGGGAGATGTTAGTCTACTGGTGTTGACAATGTTCAGCCCCGGACGAGGTCTCGACGCTGCTGGGCGAGAGGTTTTTGAAGTGGCAGAGAATTTACGTGGCGGTAGGATTGCGGCAGGCAGACAGGTAGTGAATTCAAGTCCCCAGTGACAATGTTTGCGCCGTTTGAATCAAAGCTTGGCCAGCTCACCCTCATTGACGCGTAATGATGAACAGTGTAATGCAGCTGTAATTCACTGCCGTGACATACGATTCGACGGGCATGGCCCAAGTCCATACGAAGCTCGCAAAACGGCCATGTGCCTCGCAATTGAAAAGTCAGTTGCGGAGTCCATGGGATACGATGACCTGCCAGGTGACTGGCCAGTGTCGCGTTTGCATTTTGCCCTTATGCCTCCACGCTAGGAATGGACCATCACGCGCGATCAGTCTCGACCGAGATGATGACATATCAACTATTGAATACACGAATGCAGCAATTGCGAACTACCGGGCATCGTGGTGTTGGAGTGATCCCCAACGAACACAGTGCTAGACGAACGCGGAAGAGACATGACGGAATCCCCTGACAGTGCTCACAAAGACTGGAGATGATTCGAAGAAGTATTGCCTCTAGAATCGGCAAACATTGAAGAGACAAAAGAACATGATTGTGCGCATGTTTGCAAATTTCCAAACTTGGCACTGTGAAGCGACTGATATGGTAGGGGGTAATGAGTTTGCAAGCGACAACCCACGTGCACTACCCCCCTTCGACAAAACTACCAAGTCACAACTACAAGGCCACCGTTCGAGGACCTTGAATTACGTTCTTTGGCTGATCAGTCAATTTCCATGAACACCTGGTTATCCCGCAACGACAGATTGAACGAAGCTCTTGCATCTCTGATTGTTCGAATTCGAGTCCCTTGGCAGCCAACGGTACTTGGAGCTGGGTATGATCAAGTAGTCGAGAAGGATGCAATGGCTGATGAATGAACTCAGAAATGTCACAATTCCGTAGTCCCGACAATCGATGATGGAGAGAGGTGATCGTCTCAACCGGCACGCGACAGTGGCCTTGTAGAGGAACCTCGACGAGCGAAGCAAGGATCCTGGACGGGTTAGCGCAAACGAAGAAAATCTATGTTGAGATGATGCGTTTTGCATGGGAAAAGTCGAGTCCAAGTAGAAAGCGAGGTCGCCCTTGCTTAGTCACCTATCGGCGGAGCTAGTAGCGATAACGGACACACGTGCGCGAAGAGGCTCAATTCCGTCAACAGCCTTGGCATCTTTTCGCGCTTGTCGATGGGTAGTGAGGAGCTCCTGGTCAGCGCTGCACTCTGTTTCTCAGACAAGCAAATCGCTGGGCACGCCAGCAAACTCTCCCTTGTCGCTTGACATGCGCCCATACGTCATTTTTATCACAAAAGTCCATTCTACCCACCCTCTTCTGGGCTGAGCGCGTTCGCGGCCTCTCCAACGCCATCCACCCGACCCAGCGCTGCTCCAGCCACGATGCCGCCCAACGCAGGCACACGAACCTCTACGAGACAGGGTAGGGCCACGGTCCGACCCACAAACTACTATGCGCGCACTTTTGCCGGACGGCTTGCTGCTAGCGGAATGGAACAGACGCCCGAGGCTTCGACCAGCGCGCCCGGCTTCCTGCCAGCCCTCACACACTTCACAGGCGCCGTCGATGCGTTCCCCAAGGAAATCATCAAGCACTTTTCCATGTTCAAGGAGGTAGAGGCTAAATTGCACGACCCGGAACACTTGCTCGACGAGTTGCTCGACGAGATTGCCCACCAACCCGTCACAACAAGGGCCCAAGCATCAGCTGCTGGCCAGAATGCAGCGGGAGCGGAAAACAGCGCCAACGTAAGTCCCGACGTCACATAGGGTAGCTGTAGAAGCTTAACACCTGCAGCCGTCCCAGAACCCTGAGACCCTCTCCCCGGAAGAGCAGGCCGCGATACGGAAGCGCCAGCTCTTCTTTCGCCTGCGCATGCTCATCGCAAACATGCTCCCTACGCTCGACGAGAAACTGGTAGTGCTTCAGGGCGCAAAGGCCACCAAGGACAAAGGCCTCGTGCGGATGCACCACTCCTATGCGCAACTCGATGGCGAGATCAGCGACGAAGCACGATACGGTAGCCTCACCCACTGGGCTTACGCAGACAAGGAAGAAAAGAAAAAGGGCGGCCAGTCCCACGAACGGCAGCGGCGTGAAGTGGCAGCGGCCAACAACCTTGCGGCAGCGGCCCAACACGTGCATGATGTCGACTCCATTGCTGCAAAAAGCGAGGCCCGGCGCGAGGCGATGTACGCGAATAAACGCAATCGGCACCAGCAGGTTGATTCGGACTTTGATGACCGACCAGCGAAGAAACCCCAGAAGAGGAAACCAGCACTTGCGGAGACGGCGCCCACACCTGAAAACAGAGGGATTGGCCTGGGTATATTGAATAATAGTGCAGGTCCTAACGGCAAGCGAAAGAAGACAGAAAAGGCCCTCGCTGCAGCGGCACCGGCTGTTCCTCCCATGGAAAGATCCACAAGCAGTGCCCTGAAAGCTGTCAGCAATGGAGCACGGGGTGGGTCAAGCCCGCGAGGCACGCCAGTCCCAGAGAACAGCGCCGCGAAGCGCAAACCACGAGCAGCTCCTGCGCCCGCGCCCCGCAAAAACCCAATGCCGCTATACTCGCCCCCCATGGCTGCATCGCCCTTAGCTGCCAATTTTGCCATCAACAAAGCCACTGCTGGCGCAGCAGATCGACCCCTGTCGGCGCGGGCTCGCAAGAATTCTACGGCAACATCTGTGACATCAGGCAAAGATCAAGATGCCCCGCCCGGACGTCGACCGTCCTCTTCCCACTCTGTACCGCAGGTTCCAACCAGCAATATCATTACCGAAATCGAACAAGCTGCTGGCATTGGGCGGGACAACGCCTCGACAAAAGTGACATCAACTCCGAAAGAGCCTGCAGACGCACAACCAACATTTGAAACATCGAACATGAAGGTGGAAGACCTCGGGCAGGCAGAACCAGAAAGCATGGAGATTGATACCCCTGCGCCGGCTCCAGCCTCAGGCCGACCCGGCCGAACGTCCAAGACCTCGACGCCCGTTGTCGGCGCCTTTCCCGAGGTAGCCATGTCGCGGAGCCGCAGCAGCCGCAATGCAAACAATGCAGGCTCCAACACGTCGTCAGAGAACAACAGTACAACTACTGGCACCGTATCGAAACGGGGCCAGAAGAAGAATGCCGCACAACAAAGCACCAATGCTGGAAATGCATCTCCAGCGCTGAAGGCCACATCCCAGGTCAAATCAAACCCTACATCGTCAGCGGCAAGCTCTGTTGCACAAGAGCAAGACGATCAAGAAGCCGAGCCCGAAGCTGATGCTGAGGTGGAATCGGAAGAAGACGGAGACGAGCCCCGATATTGCTACTGTAACGAAGTGTCATACGGCAACATGATTGCCTGCGACAATGATGACTGCCCGCGCGAGTGGTTCCATCTCGGCTGCGTACACCTTGAGAAGCCGCCTACGGGGCGGGCGAAATGGTTCTGCAGCGACGAGTGCAAGGACACACATGCCAAAGCCAAGGCCAAGGGGGGCCGTCCGGGAAGCAGTAGACAATAGGAATTAGGAAGGAGTTCAAGGCGTTCTGGGACGGGTCTGGCAACAGCTGGGTCTAGGCAAGGCCCGAAGGGAAAGGGCAAGGCTAGGTTAAATCTCTGGGATGGTTGGAATGCTCTCTGAGGGCTTCCGGCTTGGGTCTGATCTTGTTTGAATTCTTTTGTGTGGGCTCTGGCGGCGTTTTCTTTTCTTCTTTGGAAAGGCAGGTATCGTGGCGCTGTTTTTGCTGCACGAGTGGTAGTTGGGCGTGCGATATCCGTTATGGCAGACTATTTTGGCGTTTTGCATGGTTGGATCCTGCATTGAGAAGCGCATCTTCGAGTTCCCATCGCTATTATTGCATACGAGCCCCCCACCATCGTCCGTTTTGTAGCATAGCGGGTTGTAGATGATCAGATTTTGACCAAGTGGTTAGTGGTGTCATGAGCGGTGGAAGCCAAAGGGTCTGACGTGTGTGCCTATTACTTGGTCGTGTGTGGACTGCCTGCCGGATCCCCGCAAGCCCCAGCACTGTCCCTGGAGATCCACTCCTATCGTGAAATCGCCTCGTCGTAATTGGTTGTTGCATAAATGCCATGCAGCGCAGCCAAACGGGCCATCTGGACCCTGGCGCGCTAACTCACAGCAGTGATGCAGCACGTCTCACCGCTCGAAGGGGCAGACATAAGTGCCTCGATTCCATAGATTGCCCGTTTTGTCCTGTTGTTCTTCAATTCCTTCTGTCGACTCTGCAATGGCACCATCGGAAACCCCTTCAGCCGAGGAACAGCTCATCTGCGAGCCTCAAGGCGGGGTCCCAAACGCCCCGCCAGACCTTCGCTTCCTACATTACAATGATGTCTACCATGTCGAGGCCGGATCTAGAGAGCCAGTTGGAGGCTATGCAAGGTTTCAGACTCTGGTCAATTACTATCGTGATGATGAGAGGTTCCAGGGGCAGCCAAACCTCTTGACCTTCTTCTCGGGAGATGCCTTCAACCCAAGCATTGAAAGCAGCATCACCAAAGGTCAGGAAACTAGGATTGCTGAGCTTTGTTGGGAGATGAATCTGACGGACACTACTAGGCCGACACATGGTACCTGTGCTCAACACCATTGGTACAGACGTGTCTTGCGTTGGTGTACGTACATCCATCTCCCTGCCTTCAGCCATACCTGACCCTGAACCAGAACCACGACCTCGATTTTGGCGTCAAGCAGTACCGCTACCTCACAAGCAAATGCAAATTCCCATGGCTTCTTGCCAACGTTCACGACCCAGCCCTCGGCGACGGCGTACCGCTCGGCAACGCGGAGAAGACAGTTATCCTCACAGCATCCAATGGCATCAAGGTTGGTGTCATTGGACTTGCTGAACGAGAGTGGCTCGATACAATCAACTCCCTACCGCCAGATGTCATCTACAAAAGCGCGTCAGAAACGGCAAAGGAGCTCATTCCAGGATTGAGAGAGCAGGGTGCTGAGATTATCGTTTGTGTGTCACACCAGCGTGAGCCAAACGACAACAAGTTGGCAAAGCAGTGCGGAGGAGAGTTGATTGACATAATCCTCGGTGGTCATGACCACTACTACTCGTACAGTCTCATCAATGGGACACAGGTCCTGAGATCTGGCACAGACTTCAAGCAGCTCTCGCATATCGAAGCATGGCGGAAGCCAGAAGGTAAGGGCTGGGACTTTAAGATTGTGCGACGAGATGTCGTCGGCAGCATACCTCAAGACCCACAGGCCATGGCATTAGTCGAGGAGCAGACTCGGGAGATTAGGAAGAGGTTGGATAAACCGATTGGATACACTGCTGCGCCTCTTGATGCCAGATTCACCACTGTGCGAACAAAGGAGTCAAACATAGGCAACTTTGTCTGTGACCTTATGCGATACTACTACTCAGCCGACTGCTGCATTATGGCAGCGGGGACTATCCGGGGTGATCAAATCTACCCGCCTGGTGTGCTAAAGCTAAGGGATCTTGTCAACTGCTTTCCGTTTGAGGATCCTGTCGTTGTTCTCAAAGTCACTGGCAAAGCTATACGAGAAGCACTGGAGAATGGTGTGAGCAACTATCCAGCCTTGGAAGGCCGCTTCCCCCAAGTCTCAAATATTATCTTTGAAGCGGATTACTCCCAACCGCCTCATTCGCGCATCAAGAGCGTTATGATTGGTGAAGAGCCAGTCGATGAGACGAGAGAGTACCTGCTAGCTACGAGGGGGTACATGGGCCGTGGAAAAGGTGCGTCATCTCGTCTTCGCTAACAGCACCCAAAACCTCTACTAATATCTCCTCAGATGGCTACAAATCCCTCCTAATCGAAGAAGAAGGCGGCGTCGCCAAAGAAATCGTATCCGAGGAAAACGGCGTGCTAATCTCCACCATCCTGCGCCAATACTTCATGTCGCTCAAAGTGATGGGCAAATGGAAGCGCTGGGGTGAATCAATGAACGACAAGTTCAACTCTATCCAAACAAACCTCCAGAAAAACCACGGCCACGCATTCTATGACCCCTCACTTCGTTCACCAGACAAACCCGCGCCTGCTCAGCACCCCAGCATAAGCAGAGTCGTCGACCAGTCCAGTCCACCGGATTCGTCGGAATCATCAGACCCGGATGCCGACGAGGACGAGGACGATGGACCCTTGGTTGCAGAAGATCACTCAAAGCCTATCAAGCTCTCAGACCACCAGATCGAAATGGTCCGCCGCGTGATGCGTAAATGGTGGCGTGTAGCGGGTCTCAAGGGCAACCCTTCGCTCTGCGATGAGCTGGGCGGTGGCGAGTTCCAAGTCAATTGGACACGAGCTATTGCACCGAGGTTGGAAGGTAGGATCAAGGATGTGGGACCTAGCGTTGCCATCGAAGCCTAAAGCCTACAACATGGTTCGTCTCGCAGATAGAAGAACAATAAACAAGGAGCATGAAGATGAATATGGCATTAAACATTTCCAAGTATTCTATACCTGCGTACATGTTGGCTTCCCCCCTTACCCATTTGTAGAATGGTTTCTCCCTCGACGCCAATAGAAAAAG
>JALPSE010000289.1:19924-35390 GCA_030558545.1 Bipolaris gigantea | reverse complement strand
TAATATAATACTATTTATAAAGAGGTTTTTTATAAATACTACTACTGCTTAAGATTTAGGCGATAGTACGCGATAATAATAATAATAATAATAATAATAGTATTACTCTTAATAATAAAGCTTTACTAGATATTATAGCTTATATAACTAAGTAGTAATATTACCGCTTATTTATCTTATTCTAAATCTCTAACTACTTATTATATACTCGCGCTAAAGCTCTCTTAATCTATTTAGCTAACATATATTAGTAATAAGCTATAATAAACAACTATAGTAACTTACTCCTTTTTTTCTCCTTAAAGCGTCTAGTAATAAGCAGCTCTTCTTATATCTATATTATCTCCTCTTTTATCTTATTAGGGAGATTCTTATAGATATCTAAGCTCTTAAATTTTTTAAGAAGATAGCTTTTGATACCTTAGTCTATAGCCTATACAGACTTAATAGCTTTACGCTTTTAGCTTAGTAAAGCTATATAATCTCTTTAAGTAACTGCTTATCTAGTATTACTTAACTAGCCCTTATAAGGCATCTTAAGATTAGCAGGTTATCTTTACTTAGCTTCTTCTAAACTATGCTATAAAACAATATTATTAATTTTATCTTATATATCTTGAAAACTCTACTCTTATTAGCTTTTAATATAATAAAGAACTAATATAATTAGTTTAGTTATATCTTTCTATATATTACGCGTAAAGTCTTAGGGCATCTTAATTTCTCTATCTAAAGTAAGGCCCTTAGAAGTATAACTTCTCTCTTACTTATTTTATATAGTCTATATAGTTAGCTATAATAAAGATATATTACAGTTTCCTATAATTATAGTTAGTTTGAATTATAGTAGTAGTAACTAGTGATTAAATATAGTCTACTTAAAATAAAATAATTACCTAGATATAGTCTATATATTTAAGTAAGAGCAGTCTAAGCACTTAGCGCTAAGAAAGTAATATAATAATATCATAATAACTATAACTTCTCTAATATTACTTATATTAAATTAATTTTTACCAATTATGAAATAGCGTATTAAGTTCTCTATTATAATAGATTATTTTAGATATCTAATTATAATTTTACTACTATACATAGTAAAGATAAATATACGCTTACTATACTCTTGCTAGACTCTAAATAGATCTTAATTTAGCTCTATTATTTATTAACTTTACTAAAGTTATCTAAAATAATAATTTCTGTATTATTTAAATCTAATACTACTACTACTATAATAATAATAGTAGTAGTAGTACTTATATAAATTAATCTTCTATATTTATAACAATCTATACCTAGAAGCCGTCTATATAGACTACTAGTAATTCTATTTATAAGTAATTCTAGAAGGCCCTTTATAAAGGCGTAGCTATTAAGACCCCCTATAAGTTTATTAATAGTAATTCTACTAGCAGTAAGTCTACTAGTAGTAAGTCTACTAGTAGTAAGTCTATAAGTAGTTAAAATTAAGCTTAAAGACGTTATTTTAAGCTAAATAGTAAGTTATTATAGTTCTTTATTATAGTTTAATTACTAATAGAAATAGCTATAGCTCTTAGAGATATTTAATAATATTAGAGAGGCTTTAAGCTACTCTTACTTAGACTTTTATTAGTAAGAGTAATTAGAGAAATATCTAAAAGATAGATATGTAATACCTAGTAGTAATACTCTATACCTAAGGCTCTATAATAGGCTTATAAGACTTATATAATTAGATATTTAAAAGGTATAAATTCTAAAACTCTTATTTATAGAATATACTAATAATTATAGATTATAATATTAATACTATGTATGTAAGGCGTATTACTATTTAATAGAAAGACCCTTAGCTAGCCTTTCGCTATATAGATATGTTCTTACTAGGCTATACTAGCTAGACTTTATTAAGAGGTAATAAAATCTATACCTAAAATACTTTAGAGAATATAGAGCTAAAGAGAACGCTAAAAAGAAGAGAGCTACTATAGCTATAACTATAATAATAATAATAGAAAAAGACTTAGTAGTAAGAGCGTTAATAATAAAACTAAGAGTAAGTTTAAGAGAAGAGTATTAATCTTACTTAAGTTAAGGATAGTTCTATATCTAGCTATTGTACTAAGCGAGGTTAAGAGAGTTCTATAAGTACTCTAATTAGTAGTAATAAGAATAGAGAGGAGGAGATTAGCTTTGAATAAGAAGTTTAGAATAAAATTAGCGAAGAGGAGGCTTTTTAGAACTAAATTAGCTAAGAGGAGGTTTCTTAGAAGGGAGCTAACTAGAATACTAGTACTAAGGCTAAGTCTTAAGCTATTTCAAAGCTTTAAGTAGTTTTCTTAGTAGAATTAAATTAAGTCTATAATAAATATCTACTATAACATCCTAAATCCTTCGTTTAAGAATTAAGTTGTAATACTTATATTTAGTTAGAATACGAGTATTTCTATAAGCCTTCTATAACATTAGTAAATAGTAGGTTTATAAGATAGAGATAGTAATTATTAGAATTATAATAGATCTTTATTATAGTTATATTACTATATTAAAACTCTATTATAATTAAACAGATATATTATAATTACGTAGTATTACACTAGATAAGATATTTATTTAAAGAAAGTAAGCGAATTCATAATAATAGCAATTTATAAGAAAGATAATAAGTATAACCCTAACCTAATCTAGCTATTAGCTAACCTAACCTAACCTAATCTACCTTCTTAGTAACCTAACCTAATCTAACCCACCTTCTTAGTAACCTAACCTAATCTAACCTATCCTCTTAGCGCTAAGACTTAGGTTAGGTTAGGTTGGGTTGCTAAGAAGGTGGGTTGGGTTGGGTTGGGTCTTAAGTAATTATGACCCAACCCAACCTAACCCAACCCATTTGCCAGCCTAGCTTACGTATACCTAACCTATATAACTCCTAAATAACTAACTTATATAAAGCTAGTAAAAAGAAACTAACCTACTTTAGAAGTAAAGAATTAGTAGAACTATCTAAAGTAGAATACTTATAGCGCCTACTATTATATATAGTAAAAGCTATATAACTATAAGAAATAGCATGATTAGTACTATAATCCAGCTAAATATAATTTAAGCAGGCTCTACTCTATACCCCTAGAATTAATATATAGCTAGTAAATATAGTAAACTCTTTCCTACCTAAGAGTACTATAGTATAGTTATTTATATAGAACTAGATATTTAGACTACTATATAAGTAAATAACGAAAGCATTAAAATATAAAAGATAGCTGGTAAAGATCTATTATATAGTAATCGTTATATAAGTAATAATAGGGAAGTAATTATAAACACTAGTACTAAAGATAGTATTATATAGGCTATTGCTATAAGAATAATAAAAGAAATTAAAAGCCTACTAAATATTATTCTTACTCGGTTAGTATGCTATCGTATAAAGAATACTAAAATATATAACAGTATTAGTAAAGATATAGTAAAGCTTATCTATGATAGCTATATTAAAGATAAACTAAATATAGTAGAGATTTAGATGAAGTAAGCCTTTAATATTAATAATAGGCTATATAGTACTAGAAGTTATATTGGTAAGAGCTTAATTAGTAGTAGTAAAGATATAAGCTATAATATCTATAATAGTATTATTAGAATAGCTATTAGTATAGAATTATAGAGCGTTAATACTGCTAGTAGTCTACTACTTTTAATTACCAAGTTAAGCTTTTAGAGGTATCGTATAAGTAGAGAAAAAAGATTATATAAAGTAATAAAGAACTACTAATAGAGATACTACTAATAAATATACTATCTAAAAAACGCTTAACTTACTCTTACTTCTAATAGATAAATAATATTACTATAAGGCAGTAACTCTATAATATAATAAAGTAAATAGATAGACTACTATGTTATATAGTAAAGAAGAGAGGTATTATAAGGGGCTGCGCCTAAATAGAGTAAACGCACGTAATTATATTATATGCGTAATAAGGTATACTAAGATAAGATAAATATACGTAATTATATTATACGCCTATACTATATAACTTAGCTAGAAATCTATCTATATAAAAGTGAAAAGAGTATAGGTATAAAGAGAGAAGTATTATATAATAACTCTACTCTTCTTATCTTTCTTCTTCTATAATATAGGTCAATGTATACTCGTTCGAAGGCCTCTTCGCCCCTTAACAACAACTAATTCTTGTCTAACCTTAAAAAACCAAGGATCTTTTTCTATACTACAGTACTAGGGCATAAGTTCGGCTTCGCTAGCCGAAACCCCACTATCACTAAAAGTTAATACTTGTGCACCTACTACTAATATCTCTACTAAAACTATATCTTATTTAAACTTAAAACATACAATTAATTCTTATATTACCAGTATCTAGTTTACTAGCCTTAAGCTTGATAGTAAGAGCAGAGATAGCGTAATATTAATATAATTAGTATCTATATTTCAGTACTAGATATTCTATACTAGTACTCTTAACAAGTCTTATAAAAACTATCTTATTTTTTCTAGATCTTACTACAATTATAGTACTATAGATAAAAGTAGTTTATATTATATTTAAGAATCTACTAAAGGTGCTTAATAGAGTTAAGATCTAGTAAATAAGCAAGCTAGCTAAGAGGTATAATCTAGTAGGTAGTCAAGAAATTATATATAGTATAGGTAGTATATATACATATATTATTATATATAAAAGGCTATAAGGCTTACGAGTACGGTAATATATCTTTCTTAAGAGTCTTAATATGACTTTAGATACTATACCTACTATAGAGAGTACCTAGATATCTTTCTATAATTATAAGAGAACTATATTACTTCTAGCTATATTTATCTATGTATATAGCCTTCTATACTATTTACTATAGGCTCTAGCTAGTATACATCTCTATTAATATTCTCTACTTTTATTTCTCATCTAAATATTAAAAATACTACTTCTATATAGTACTAGATCTCTTCTAAACTAAGTATTTATCTAAGAACTTAACAATACGCTAATACTAAAGAAAACTTTAGTATTAGTATATAAATATATAGCGTCTATAAGTATACTAAGAAGTTAGCTTAAGTTATATTTTATAGTAGTATTTAGTAAGATTATAATACTTAAGAACTTAGTATAATATTTTATAGTTAAAAGCCTTTATAGAGATACTATCTCGATATACTAAAATAGTATTATTAGTAAGATCTTTATATAGTATTTTAGAATTAGTATATATAGTATAATAAATTAACTTCTACTAGTATCATAATAGTATTGATAGGCGGCTAAAGTAAGATTTATCTAAAGTAGTACTAGTCTAGTTAAATTAGGCGTTTAGTTTTCAAATAGTAGAGGGATCATAGTCAAATACTAGTACTATCTTTATAAGCATAGCATCTATATATACTATTCTAACTATTATATTACGTTTTTTAATTATTATATTTAGATATCTACGTATATATTAAGATAGCTACTAGCTGAATCGGCGCAGTGTAGCGTTAGTATTAGATATTTAAAACAAATAGTAGTGTTAATGTTGGTGGTTAAGAGAGCTTACCCAGGCTGAACTTTGGTCTAGTAACTGTAGCTTATTAGATAATAGTTTAAATATAATAAATATATATAGAGGTTAAAGTAGCAATCTTTAGCTTTTACATAAGTCTTTAATCACGTTATTTAGAGAGATATTTACAGAGTTTTGGGGTAAGCTACAAAATGCCAAGACGTAAAACTATTGACCAACCTAGATACGCCTGAGATTTCTTTTTGTCCGAAGTGAAGCAGATCTTGTCGGGGGAAATACCTAGAAAAAGTCTACGGCACTAATACTTAAATAATCTTTTCTATATACTTGAATTTTAAGGAATAGGATTTTCAAACAAAAATTGTCTTCATGAATTCATTTTGATATAACTTTTACATCGAGAAGAGCAGATAATTGAACTCGCGACGTTGTGAATTACTTAAGGTCGTGGTAAAATAATTTTGATATCCTAAGAAAAGCTACTGCGACACCCCATCGTTGTTTGTCAATCTATTTCCAGTTCACTGAATTTATTCAGAGGCCCACGCGAGAGTTTGAACTATTCAGGACTGTCGCATTGCTGGTCTTGCTAAGATCTCTTCGCGATTGTGATATGGATAAATTGAATTGGTATGGCTACAAAAAGCGATAGACTTCTAAAGCTGACTTGAATAAGTTCCCCTCGACATTGATAAGGTTCAATAACTGCACTATGCTGCAACCGTTTGTACCTTTGGGTCCTTTTCAAGGAATTTGCTCTTCTCTTCACCAAGGGAAGTCTTTAGCCTCCACATAAAATGGTCCCGAACGCCGAATTCCTCTCCAGACCCGTTGAGAGGCTGAATCCTCAGTTTCATGTTGCCGTTCAAGAAGAACGGAGCGGAATAGCGGTGGTTCTCGCCAAAGTTAATGACGCGGTGCAAAGCGCTGCGGTAGTATCCAGCGGTCCACTTCTGGACCAGATCGCCAATGTTAACGACGTAGGAGTCGGGAGTGACTGGTACTGGCACCCAGCTTTCGGTAGGAGGGTAAAAGACCTCGAGACCTTTTGAGCCAGGCTGTTGAAGCAAGAACGTGATTCCACCAAAATCTGTGTGAGCACCGGCTTTTTTATTGTTAGCTAAGCTCTAGTCTCTAGTTACAGCGCATTGTATCCTTACCTCCAAGCTGTTTGGGATCTGTGGAGAGTTGAGGCGGATAGTGTAGCAACCTCAGGTTTCCCGATGGGTTAATGAAGAACTCATCGAAAATATCGGGCGGGCAGTTCCATTCTTTGGGGAGGCCCAAGGCCAGAATCCTAAGAACCTTCTCGGCCAGCTTGACCATCTTGTTGCGGTACTCCATCAGAGGCTTCTCGAAATCCTCGGATTTCAGAGACTCGGGCCACTGGTTTGGGCCTGTCAAGAAAGTACCAGCATCGGGGTGGTCCCTTGGGATCTCGGCGCCGATAACGAAACCCTACAAGAGTTTAGTTTAGTCAAGGGGTCAGGAGTAACTGCCCAAGTGACTCTCACCTCTTTCATGTCAGGGAGAGTTCCTGGCTCTGAAGTCTGGCCTCTGTACATTTCATAGCCACGGTTTGAGATTCCCAGGCAATTCTCAATGAATACCGCCTTCTTCTCTTCAGCAGAGAGATCAAAGAATTTCTTGGCGCATTCTAGGGTGGTATCTTGGTCTTTGAGGGGAATGCCGTGACCAACGATGCTGAAAAAACCATAGGTTCTGGCGGCGTCGCAAACTTCTTTGACGACTTGGTCTTTGGCTTCCGGGGTGGCGTCTTCAGCGAAGTATGGTGCCAGATCAACAAGTGGAATCTTGGCCGAAGCTGTCATTTTTGAAAGCGATATCGCGAAATGAGGTGAGGGGAGTGAAGCAGTGGCAGTGTTGTGGACAGAAGTTAGCTTGTCGATGTGTCTATCGTATTTGACAAGAACTACTCCACCATTCACCAGCCTAACGATCTTTATGTTACTATTCAATTGGTGCCAAGGGAGATGCAGCTGATAATACAAACCGCCGGAACACAAGGCCGACAGAAACTCCGTATCGTGTAATACAAGACTGAGATCAGGACACCATTTCCATGCGAATGAATGCGCGGAGTTCTTTTGAAACAGTTGCTCCAGGGGGAATACAATAATTTTTTCCCTCTATCGATAATTGCAAGACTCTTTGCTTGGCTTACGGGCCCACTATTACTCCCTCGGAGTATCAGTTGACAAGTGCCGAACCTCGAACCACGAGACTGTTGTATCGCTATGACTGATTATGATCTTTGCAACTCGAGTTCCAAGCAACAAAACTAAAGAGTTAATGCCAGACTACTCTCCCGATTTCCGATTTGTGCACCACGAAGGTTAACCCGGACGCCAGTACCTCTGTTGAGATTCCACACCAGCCCGAACTATCGCACAATGCATGTTCTGCTTACCGGCGGAAATGGGTTTCTAGCCGCTCATATTCTCAACCATCTCCTTGAACATTGGTAAAGTTCTTTGTCCCATCATACCCGACGAGGTTGTGCTGATAGCTGTGGGTTTAGTCACACTGTTGTTACAACTGTCCGCAGCCAGGAGAGAGTGAATCGCATCAAAGCTCTACATCCGACCTTATCAAAAGACAAGCTCGATTTTTTCATTGTTCCAGATGTTGCAAAACCGGGTTCTTTCGACAATGTGTTCCAGGGCGACCACGTCTTCGACGCAGTAATTCACACAGCTAGTCCTAACGTGCGAAGCTGCAATGACGTCCAAAAAGAGCTATTGGATCCTTCCATCATTGGCACAACTGGCCTGCTCTCCTCCATAGTTCGATTAGCGCCTTCCGTCAAGCGCGTAGTTTATGTTTCGTCCATGGCTGCTTTGATCGATGCTTCCAAGGGCGATTGGCCGGGGCACACCTATACAGTAGCGGATTGGAATCCGATCACACTAGAAGAGGCACTCGATAACTCAAGCTGGATTCCTGGATACCGCGCCAGCAAAACATTTGCTGAACGCGCTGCCTGGGAGTTCATGGAACGAGAAAAGCCCCGCTTCACATTGACTACCCTCACTCCTCCTGGCATCTTTGGGCCAATGGTCAAGTATCCCGGTTATCCACCAGAGCCACTCAACGCTTCCAATGAAATCTTCAGTAAACTTCTTGACGGTAAGATTTTCCCTACTGGACTCTACACATGGATCAACGTTACCGACGCTGCTCTTGCACATGTAAAGGCAATAGAAGAGGAAAGCTTTACTAGTGAACGCATCTTCCTCACGTCTTCAGAGCAGCTGTGCATCAAGGATGTAATAGAGATCATCTATGAAGAATTTCCAGAACTCCGCGAAAGGCTGCCAGCAAAAGACACTTGGCATATCGCTGGCTATCCCGAGGGCGGCGTATACAAGGTAGATACGGCGAGAGCGAAGGCTCTGATTGGAAGAGAATTTCTCCCCTTGAAAAGCACTGTTATCGAAACCGTAAAGATGTACAAGGATTACCTCGAATCCTGAAAATGTTTCTTCTTTCATGTAGAAAAATAAGCGCACCAATCTATGCTGAGAAGTACATCATTTGACCCAATTGGACAGCTGGTGACGAGATCAGCGGGAACTACCGGGACGGTGCATCTTGGAAGTCCGATAAGTGGTTAGATTACTCCGGACCAACGGCTTGGCCTGTTATTGTAGACTAAATTGGTAAGTCTTGCGCCAGTCGCGACTATCGCTCCTTTCGGGCCGACTATTGAAAATGTACTATTTTGCGACACCGTGATCGTAGAGTACATAGGTGTAGATGCATCCTATCTGCTGATTGTTATCCACCCTCTTTCACTGCAGCCTTTTCCTGCCTTCGCCATCATTCAATTTAGAGATAAATTGACTTCTCCTGTTGAACAATCTGTCAGGCCAAGTCTTGTAACGAAATACGCCTGAATAGTTGGCACATCCAACACCTCTGTTGTCCCCACGTCCTACTGTCCTATACCATTATACATTCTCATTTTCCGTCCAACCAGCCTCATCGAAATCAGTTCCCCATCTGTAATCGCTGGATTCTGGACTTCGAAAATGGCACCTACCAACAGGGCCGCTTGGCTTGCGGGCAAACAAGTGTTTCCGTTGCATGTTGGCGAAGCACCCTACACACCACCCGGGCCGAATGAAGTAGTCGTCAAATCAGCGGCTATTGCCATCAACCCTGTCGAGGCTATGAAGCAAGCCATGGGCGACAACATGATGCCCTGGATAAAATATCCCTTTATCCTCGGCCACGACGTAGCAGGCGAGGTAGTCGAGGTTGGATCCAAAGTCACGCGCTTCCATCCCGGCGATCGAGTACTCGGTGACGCTGTGAGTATCGACCAACGAAGCAACCGTTCCTGCGAAGGCGCATTCCAAGAATACGTCGTGCTACGCGAAAACCTGGTCTCCCCAATACCAGACAGCCTTGATTATGAACATGCATGTGTGCTTCCGCTTGCCATCTCGACGGCGGCATGCGCCTTGTACATGAAAACCTACTTGGCGCTGGACTTGCCTTCACTCAAGTCGGAAAAAAAGGGCAAAACCGTTCTGATCTGGGGCGGTTCAACAAGTGTTGGTGCCAACGCTATTCAGCTTGCTACTGCTTCTGGGTACGAAGTGATCACCACTGCATCACCCAAGAACTTCAACTTCGTCAAGAGCTTGGGCGCCACGCACGTGTTCGACTACCACAGTGCGACCGCGGTCCAAGATATCATTGGCGTACTCAAGGGATCGGAATTGGCTGGTAGCGTTGCTATCGGCGATGGATCCATGGAAGCTTGCATCCAGATTGTGGCTGCTTCATCTGGAGTCAAGTTCATCGCACAAGCGTCTCTTCCCATGCCTAGTCAGATCCCTCCTACAGGGATGAACATGGTGTCGTTTATCGCGCGTTTCCTTTGGTTCAAGGTCTCGACCTTGGTAAACTGCAAAGTCAAGGGCATCGACTACAAGTTCATTTGGGGGGACGATGTTATGGAGAATGAGGTAGGAAGTGCCATATACGAGCGTTTCCTACCTGGCGCATTAGCAGCGGGGAAATACAAGTGTGCTCCTGAACCCGTGGTTGTCGGCAAGGGGTTGGATCAGATTCAGGAAGCGTTGGAGCGCATCAAGACGGGTGTTTCAGCTCAAAAGTTGATTGTGGTGCTTTAAGACCATTTCTCATACACCAACTTCATCCATTGCGTCTAGCCTTCTCCTTGATCATTAGAAGTAATATTTTCCTTTCTTACGATTCGAATCAAATAAGCATGAACAAACCCCCCCCCCTCCCCCAACCATGTTCGAGACACGGATAGCTATGAATCCCATTCCATGAATTGTTGATGAAAAACTGAAAGATAGGTCATTGTCTCGACACCTACGTACACAATTTTCACCAAAAATGGAGCTAATTGACCCATCAATGTGAAGTTGAGTGTGAGCTAAACAACGCATGTCCTCGATAGAGGATTGTAAAGAACCAGTAGATTCTGAATTCACCTGACAAAGTCTCGCGTGCTTGACTGACATCGTAGATGCGCCAACATGGACAGTTGCATCATGTACCCCATGCATTTGTATCTCATTTTACCTTTCATATGCAAACAGCACTTGACAAGTCATTCAACCTGTCGCGACCTGCATGCATGTTTGCAACGTTGTAGCAGTTGCACATGAGTGATTGAGAGGGAGTATCTGAACTATGGGCAGCATTAGCTTACTTAGGTATGGCTCCAGTGAAACATGGAGTCTATCTGCCAATTAGTGCCCAGCTGCCCGGGGCTTGGCACCATGCCTCACTCCGTTGCGCGTACAGCTGATTGTCCGTCAGAGATGGACTGGATGTGTATGTGTGAATGATTGGGAATGGCCACCAAATTTGATGCGTGTTTGCACACGACCGCAGTATTCTCATCAGATCCTACGGTGCAGATCGCAGATTGCATCCAACATGCGCCGTTTGAGTAAAACCACGAACCTCCGAGTAACTCCGGTCGAGTTGAGAAACTCCGTGTCTCGCCCCCGCCACCCCATCGGATGTAGGATATATATATTTACCGAGCAAGCAAAGGTAAGACGACATCCAACCCACGCTTACATCTTCCACTCCCGATTACCAACCAAACAACATCTCGACCCGACTCCTATCAGCCCACCATGTCCAACACGAGCACTCACGGATATGGATACGACTTTCCCGAGACTCCCCCTAACCCAACCACTGGCAGAATTGCCGTAGCACCCGTCCACCATGAGCCTCCGCCACCAGCCACGGTGCAGCAACTCTCCCGTTTCGGCCCCCGCTGGAACATTCGCGATGTGTGCCAGCAAATTGCCCAGTACACGCTCGAGATGGGTATCGTCGAAGGCACCACGGACGAGTGGCAGCGGACACAGGATCCCGAGGCCGACTTCACTTTCCACTGCGCCCTCGACATCATGGCCGCGTCTCTTTTCCGCGCAAAACAGCTCGTCCTCCGCCATCGCCGCGGTTTCAGCGAGGCCGAGTCGGTGCTCATCGGCAAAGAAATCAAAAACGTCGACTGGGGCATGACCCATCTTCTCTACAGCTTCGTCGCCATCCGGCACTTGGAGACGCCCACCATGGCCTGGAACGTCGGCACCGGTATCGAGAGACACTTCTTCCTCTTCAAGACCTTCCAGGCTGCTCTCGAGGGCAAGCTCGTCGGCGAGGGTAAGGAGGAGGCGGACAAGTACTTTGCCAAGACCAACAAGTACTTTGAGGAGGTCATCATTCTGTTCAAGGGACCGCCAGGCAGCAAGAGGCCTGAGGAGGATCCTACCCTCGGAAGCTTTGCTGAGATCAACGAGCCTCTTCCTGCTGGATCTGCTGCCGCTCAGCCTACCGAGTCCGAGAAGGTTACCAGTTAGAAATGGTAAAGCAAGTAGTAGTGTAACAATGTTCATATTCTATTAGTCAACTATCCTTAGTCTATCTACACATTCTTGTGCAATGACGTTTACTGGGCTCAAGGCTTGTAGCACAGTTTGCAGCGTTAGGCGCATTTCGAACGTGGGATCCAGGTGAGGGTTGGAAATGAGGAAGTCTCCACAAAAGTGGAGAAGGACTGGAGTAAAGGGATGGATCTTGGGTTTTAGTTAGCAATGCAATTCGATATTTTGTTTGAAGAAAAAAAAATAGATGAAGTCATCTTCTTACCTTGAAGTAGCTGAGTTCGACCAAAGCCTTGGACATCATGATCATTTGGTGCGCGGCCGCAATGGCTTTCTTTTCGCATTCGGCAACGATGTCGTTGCCGTCATTTGTGCCCCATGGGGCTATCTGACTAGACTTGAACAACATAAGGCTTGATGCCTGGGCAGCCAGCACGGTAAAATACGCCATTGGATCTTGGAAGATGAGGGCGTATGGGTCGTCGAGAGACATGCCTCGAATGGCTTGTTCCAGTCTTGCATCTATTTGTTGTTGCCTATCCCAGAATCCAAGCGAGATCAAGCCTTGGGCATGCTCGACAACACCCTGCTGCTGATGCGACAACAACTGTCCACATATGGCGACGAGTTGAATTGAATCTGTGAATGTGGATGGCAGTTTGGATTCGGATACCAGTAGCGGGCTGGGTAGAAAATCCATGACAGTGGGCTCGTCGGACTGGAATTCCTTTTCGGGGCAGGGCAGCCGGGTGAGAATCTTTTGGCTTGGGTTAGAACAAGGGTTCGCTTGCGCGAGGACGGGAGATCGACTTACGGTATGCTGATCAAACGTGACCGGTAGCCGGTCCAATAGGCTAATAATTCGATCAATGGTATAGGCCATCCAAAACGTTCTCCTTCGCTCTTCAATTTGGACAAAGGTTAGATTTTGGAGTAATGAGGATGCGACACCATCGCGTCCGTCAATGTTGTGGAGTTTCATGAGCATGGCGAAGCGGAAGCAGGTGCCTGCACTCATCCATGCCTTTCTATAACCCACGCGCATGAATTCATAGACGGTAAGCAAAGCCCGGGCCTGCACCTGCTCTAATCGCATGCACTCGGCGTTGAGGTATCGCTGCTCTAGGTTGTCAATCATACGGCTTGTGTGCACGTACAAATCGTCTTGGATGTGTTGGAACTGGCTCGAAGTGGAGACTGCGAGGGTCCACATGGCATACTGCAGACAGCAAAAGGCCTCATCTTCTTGCTCGTAATGCGATCTTCGGGCTCGCACAAAGTAGTGTCGTTTGTTGAGAATGGGGAAGAAACTGTGGACGCGGTCGAAATAGAGATGGCTTCTGCAATGTGCACTGTGATTAGCGAAAGCTGAGGTGTTGGCTGGGCGAGCAATGTCAACGTACAGGTCTGAGCGCATGGGCTCGGAGATGAAGTCGACTGGGGACAGTCTGGTGACGGGAAGTGCAACGGCCGAGTTTAGCTGGGAAAAGACAGGGTCGACGTCAAAATTGTGCGCCAAGTCGCTGCTTGAGGCTTCTTTTTCGAAGAAGTCGCGAGCATCATGGGGGATAAGATCCGAGAAGGCTTGCTGGTGTGGGGTAGCGAAGGTGTCAAGCTCATCGGGAAGGCGTGTGAAATCGTCGTCGGTGGTATCCTCGGACGCTGTGTCATTGCTCAAGCGACGTTCCAGGGCAACTATTGGATGGATGTTAGCGTGATGACACGTATGGACACGTGCCGAAAACGTTACCTATTCGAGACTGGAGGGCGCGAAGATGTCCTCTTTTGGGACCACGAGGCTGGCGCGTAGTGGTAATTACACAGGTGGTGGCAGAAGCGCGACAAATGCCACATTGGGGCTGAACTCTATCGCATCGAAGCTTTCGTCTGCGGCACTCGTCGCAAGCCAGACCGGGTAGTTGACGTGAGCGTTGGGTAGTAGTAGTAGTCGGTGTTGAAGCCATGGTAGAAGAGGGCTCTTGTTCCCTTGTTACTTATCAAGACACTGATGCAAAGAGAATGCACCAATTGGCTGCTTGAATCGCGTCGTGTGTTTGTTTGTGTGGGTGGGTATGAGCGCGTGTGTGTGGGCGTGTGTGTGTTATACAAGTGGGTGGAGCGTATGTAGGTAGGCAACGTGGGTAGCTATGCGACCAGATGGGCAGAAAGGTGATGAAATACAAGCTCATGCTTAAGCTTTCATCGACTAGCGGAATGTGAATCCATGATAGCATTCAACAATAAAATGCATGCTGGAGGTCAAGGAGGCCAAGATGACTCCTATAGTGTGTCCAAGACGTTTAGCTAATGGCTAAGAAACAAGGGAGGATGACATGATATGACGGCAGTTCAGTGGCAGGCATCAGGACACGTGTGTAGCGACATGGGCGATGGGTCTCGGTCCTGTTTTTGTGAATGTACAAGGTTATTCTCCGGCTTATTTGCTCCGACAGCCGCCGTTTGTATACTCTTTTAGGAGATGCTGCGAGACACGGCGAAAATAGAGCCGGGGACTAGATAACCAACGCAAGTGGAGCAATGGCGATACTATCTAGGTGCGAAGGGTGCTTGGCACAAGTGGAAGCAAGCTGGCGTGGGAGTGCTGAGTGTGTAGGTAGTTGAAGGATGCGGTGCAGGGAGGTACATGGGTGCATGGGGCATAGTTGATGGCTATTGGCCGCAGGGTGGGGAAACGGGCATGGGCAGCAGGACTGGCTTGGATGTTTCCAAGATAGCTTGATAGAGCATGGCAAAAGAGGGATGTACTGCTCAGGGCGGCCGTCGATTGGCTCATGGGCCACGGCGGCGAGTAGGGTTCCCTGCAGCTAGCTAGCTAGCTGGTGGCAGTACATGTGGAAGTACACTGGCCCCTGCACCGCTGTATGTGTTTCATGAATCAGGACAAGTTAGAGAGAGAGGGGGAGAGAGAAGGGCTAGCCATGCGACGGATGGGTCCGACGTCTGGAACACTCGGCAAAGAGGGCCAGGGAGGGGGTGTGATGGTACTATGAAGGCGCCGCGCGGCCGCGTGATTGGAG
>JALPSE010000289.1:0-19804 GCA_030558545.1 Bipolaris gigantea | reverse complement strand
GAGAGGATGGAGAGGACGGAGAGGATGGAGAGGACGGAGAGGATGGAGAGGACGGAGAGGATGGAGAGGAAAGGTGAGGCATGCAACAGAAGCATGGCATGGCAATGGCCGTTGGAGAGAGGTATGGGGTAGTAGACAGGAGCACTCGGTGGGTGACAGGGGCCGGACCCAAGTCTCCGCCCCCCGGCCGGACTATCCCATCGGCCCGCGGCAGAAGACGAAGCGGGCCAGCCACCGGTGCATTTTCTGGCCCAGGGCGGTGGGCGCTGTGCTGCGCCACGTTGAAACCCGGCGAGGGCGCTGCCAGGCGCTTGGAGTCGCATCCCACGTGCTTGGCATGGTGGTGGCATGGGAAGACTGGCACAAGCACGTGGATAAGCTAAGTCATCACGCCCTTCACGGCTTGGCGGCTTGGCGGCTTGGCAGACACCGACCACCTGCCACGCACCAAGCTTCGGTCCCGGACCCTCCGAAAATCCTGCCTCCAGCCGAGCGACCTGTTCGCTCCGTGTTTCTCACCCCAGCAGCTGACGCCCTGCTCGTCACGATCCATTGCGCCGATTGCACCGACTGACGGTGCTCGAGGGCCGAGATACGTCATATCTGGCTCCTGCACCCAAGCCAGCCACGAGTGCGCATGTTTGCCTGCACCGACGCAAGCTCAGCGTGCGCACCGTCATCAGGCATCCGAGCTGAAGCACCATGGTAGAGCTTTCCCCACAGACCCGCCCTGCTCCTCCAGCCAGCCGGTCCTGATGCGACTCGGTACATGTACATCATCCCAGCTGCCTGCCAACGGCTGGCGACAGCTTGGCACCGAACCTGACAACAGCGCCTACACACCATTAGCGGCTGCCCTGTTGCCAAGCCCCTCTACACATTGGCTCATACCACAAAACGTGCCAACATGTACACAAACCGGACCATTGCACAAACCGGGCCATTGGCCCGACCCGCAGTCCCAGGCCACGGATCCAAGCATCCCGGCTCGACCTTGTAGTACCTATATCTGCACCCCTTCAACACGTCACCTGGGCCAATCACACTTTCCCTACCCCCACCATACCTCCCGAAATGAAGGGTCCAACTCGGGGGTGCCCTTGGTACTACTCCAGCCTTGCCATGTCTTGGTACTTGGCGCACCCTGATTGTGATCGTCCAAACTTTGTCTCCATGGGCACTACAGGTGCAGTCTCACACATAGTAGCTATGCGCACTTGCATAGCTACTTGGTATTCGCGATCCCTACTCGAAACGGTTTCTCCTCGACCATCACCACCGCAGGATACCCTGTGATGACATGACTTCTCTTCTGATTATCACCTGTCTAGTCTCCCTCAGAGTTAGTGTCTGACCTTTTCCTAGACAAATCCTAATGCTTCTTCGTATCTGCTACACTCTATCTTACGACTCCGCTCAACGATCGAGATTTGGGTGACATCGCATTCCGAAATGTGCTTTGACTACACAGTAAATAAAGTAGTGGAGCCCGCACGTCGTATTCGTCAGCCTTTACTACAAACGGACAATTGCTGAATCTCTCTCGTTGCTCTTTGCCTGCAGCCTTTTCTGTCTCCATGACCTAATCCAGTTTAGTTTTCCTTTGCTCGTCGCACGTTGACCGTATAACGGTTCTACTGTATGCAACCCTGAAATATCCATCTGTTACGTTGATGATTGGGTTTCGAGCCATCTCCGTTCTGTGCGCAAACAGAAATCCCTCGCAACATTCAGGCAGGTGCCGCCTAGAACCTGCATTAGTAACCCGCTCCTTACCTTGTCTATTTGCGGCATTTGTTAGTAAAACGGTACCATTTACAAAGAATTGGCCCACTGTTTGCAAAGTCTGCACATGCTATCACTAGCACTGCACAGGCAGAATTGAGCTCGCCACAAGACTAGCGTCAAATTCGCAAGATTATGTATGTGCATAATACTTTGATGTCTTTTTATTCTCACACGACGACAGGCAGAATCGAACTCCTGGTCTTACCACATTCCTCCAGAACAAAGCGGGACAGGGAGCGTCAAGTAGACGCACGCACATAGTACACACACACAAAAATATTACTCTGCCAAGCCTCCTCATTACTAGCGCAAATCACCGCTGGGGGCCAGGACTCCATGTCACAACAACTTGTATGAAACTATGATACACGATCAATTGCAAAGAAAATCTAGGACAGGAACCCTCGTGCTTTCCAACTCGCAATATAGCGTCGTACAGTCTCGTCATCAACACTGCCAACACGCCTCATGGTCCCCGAGTCCATCCGACTCCTCTCTGTACCTAGTAATACACCTCCACAACTCATTCTTGTAAAATCAGCTTCTAGAAAATCTACCAGGCGCTTAGCAGGATTCAGATCGGCGTTGCCCGGGGCAGCCTCGTGAGAGAAGGACCGAACACGCTTGATCCACTCCTTGAACGGAATGATGTTTTTCTCTGGAATGCCCAGCTCCCAACCAAGCAGGCGTAACATCTTGCTCCAAGGCTGACGAACGGGATTATCAATGTGATAAATGCCCCCAGCGGTCAATTCGCCGAGGGCAAGGTCCGCGCACACTGCCGCTACCGCATCCACTGGTGTCCAGCTCACCGGGCCCTCGAAATTCGGTAATGCCCTCAGTGTCTGGGAACTCTTGATGAGAAAAGGCAGGTGCTCATTCTCGTTCCAGTAGCCAGAGGCGGAGCACCCGGCCACTTGACCGAGCCTCACCGCCATGACACTAAAGCGGGAGCTGTGCTTGTGCAGCGTTTCATCGAGCATGCGTTCGCATACGTATTTTGCATCGCCATAGCCGTTGGGAAGAACGTGCTCAATAGTGACACGTTGTTCGGGGATGTGAGGCGTCCCTTCGTGGATGGGGTAATGTCCTACGGTCGCAATCGAAGAGATGAACTGAAAGACCACTTTGGAATCAGAAGAGGAATGGGCAGAAATCAGTGCAGCAAAGTCGATTAGGTTGCGAAGCACACGGAATTGCGGGAGAAAAGCTGAGAAAGGTTGTTTGGCGTTCATCGGCCAAGCGTTGTGGACGATATGCGTGACGGATTTGACAAGTTGGTCATAGGTAGATTGTGGCAAGCTGAAGAATGGCTTCGTCATGTCCACCTCGAAAACGGATATCTTTGCCGAGGCTGAAGCAGAGAGGGTAAGATCACGCGACTTGAGAGCAGCGAGTTGGCGACCGAGGGGGTCCAAGCCAGAGGATTTGTTGCGCCGATTGAAAGCTATTACCGAGGATACGGTTGGAAGGTTGGCATAATGGGCGAGCATATGCGATCCGAGGCTACCAGTGGCTCCGGTGATGAGAACGCATTGCCCAGTTCGACCGGTGTCGTCAGAAGTTGGCCGTACTTGCGCAGGTAGTGCGAATCCGGTGGTCATCGATTCGATGAGTTTGTCCGTCGCCGCCCTCCTTTCATCGTGGCGGAAATCCTACTAGTTCAGTTAGACAGTCGATAAATCGAAATCGGAATCGTACACACCTCCTGCTGAGCAGGCTTTGGAGAGACAGTCAAACGCTCGAGTTGCTTGCCACCTGCTGTAGCAATGATGACTCGCTCGCATCTGACCTCTTCAACATTACCATCGCTCCAGTCAACGTGTCCATAACCAACGCCGTGGAGAACCTTTTCCCATGTTTGAGGAGGGGCGACAGCATGCTGCCTACCATCCTCAAAGAGCCACCAGCCCTCAAAAACACCAAAGACAATGTCACACCAGTACATGGGCTCAGTCATCTCCAGCAGCATCAACACACCGTCTGGTCGGAGCATCTTGCGGATATTGGCTGTGGATACTGGAAGACTGCGAGTGGCGTGAACTGCGTTACTGGCGATGACGACATGCTGGCTCTGCATCAAATCGGCCGCAGGCTCCTTCTCAATGTCGTGCACCCTGAACTTCATGAAGGGGTATTGCTTGTACTTCTTCCTCGCCGCAGCGACGAAGCTAGGCGCCAAATCAGTAAAAGTGTACTCAATGTTGACGCCCAGAGTGGCAAGCAGCGGCACCAAGCTATTCGTCGTGGCGCCAGTACCGGCTCCCATCTCAAGAATCTTCAGAGGACCATGTTCAGGGCGGCGAGAAGGCGATGTCGCAAGACGACGAAGGAAGTCACCCATCTGAGCATAGTAGAGCTTGTTCAAAGGAAAGTCGGCATAGACAGCTCCGACCAACTCACGACCACGCTCGGTACCGAAGATGAGCTTGATACCATCTTCTTTGCCCGTGAGAATGCCGGCAAGGTGCGAGCCAGTCCAGTACGCGAGTTCGTTGCAGCATGCATGCTCCGGGTACTTGTCGAGAAGCTCGCGAAGAAGGTCGCTACTTGCTCGTGTGGGGATTGGCACGTTAGTGCGGGTGATCTTGTCGTTGTCGAGGTTCACAAGGCGAGCGGTTTCAAGAACCGTGTAAAGGTATTGTGCAAACTTCTTCTGGTCACCGGCGTGTGGGATGAATGGAAGCTCCTCGCCAGCCTTGGCCGCGCTGAGATCGCAGTTTAGGTTTGAGAATGCCTCAACAACCAGGGATACGCAAAGCTGATCCTGCTGGGGTGCAATGGTTTGAAGATACCCAGGGGCACCAAACCTCTCCATGAGCTGATCAGTTTCCATCTTCGCTTCGCTGAAGGCCTTGATAGCTGCGGACTGGGGCATTTCAAAGTCGAATGGGAAACCAGTGCCATCTTCAATCACTGACAAGGGCGTAATGGACCCTTGAGTGCCTTCTTGTTCGTCTGTTGACGAGGATGACGATGAAGAGGAATCACCACCGCTGGATGATATGCCGAGCGAAGACTCGAGACAATGAAGCAGTTCGGGGAAGTTGGTGACGTGAACAAGTTCGTCCTGTGGCAGAGTACACTTGAACTCGCTCTCAATTTCCCTTGCCATCTCCATTCCCATGAGAGAATCGACACCGATGTCTGCAAGGTCAACATTGCTCTTGATTTCGTCTACTTCGAGGCCGGAGATGTCTGCCAAGATTGCCTTGAGTCTCTGGACAATATCGTTGGGAGTGCTCTTTGTAGCTTGGACGTGGAGTTGAGGGATCTCAATCTTTGCGGCCGTGGGCGTAGGGGGAGTAGGAAGATCGGCTGATGTCATAAGGACTGGAGCAACGCTCTTAAGGGCAGGTGACTGCACCATTCCAGCTTCTTCGCGTGTCAATCGAGAGAGTAATCGTCCCATTGATACTCGCGAGACCTTGGCGTACTGAATACCCAAGATGGCCTCAGTCAGGCCTCCTGTTGCAGCATCAAAGATGAAGACATCGGACAGGATCGAGAGTCCGTCAGCAGAGCGCGAGTGCTGCCCGAAGACGTGCCACTTCTCAATGGATCGGGTTTGTGCCTCGGTCATTGTAGGTGCGCGAACCCACTGCTCAATGCCATTGGCGATCCACATGTCCTTGTCGTTCTCTTCAGCCATACAGTTGACCCAGATGCCGGCTACCTGACAGAAAGCATCCGAGAGGAAAGAATCGAGCCAGCTTTCACCTGAATGCTTCTTGACAACGCGACCAGCAGATTCATTGCCCAATCCGACAAGCTTCTGCAGGCCAAAGTACAAAGGCGAATAGTTGACAATGGGGGAGAAGACGCGATAGATGGTCCTCTGGCCTTGAAGGACTTCGTCTGGGTTCTCAGCGTGCAGGATTTGCATGCATCGGCGATGGCTGACAAGGCGCTCGTACCGAGAGAACTCGGACTGGTAGTGAATATCGCTTCCGTTGCGAAACTGTACTTCACCAGAAACGTGGGTCGTAGGCATGCCACCGGACGGGCCAGTAGAAGTCCACTTCCAGCTCCAGGTCGTGCGGCTAGCGTCCAAAGCTTCAACGTCGAGCCATACGGAGCGCGATTTGTCAACGCACACAGGCACGAGATTGGTCATGCTGCGGATTTGCGGCTGAATGCCATCAGCCGAGAGATGCTTGGAGAGACTCCTGACTGCTTCGATGACAATATCTATCTGCACGGTGGCGGGACAGATGGGTGCCACACCAGCAATCGTATGACCTGCAACGATTTCCTCGTACTGAGGAATCATGGTGTTGATGCGGAATTTAGCCAAGCACTGCTTAGTGTCCTGGTAACCGACGAAGCTGTACAGCTTTGTCGGCAACTCTTCCTTGTCTTCCACTGCAGCAGCTACGAGCTTCGGCGGTGCCTTGAGCTCAAGCCAGTGTTTCTTCTTTTCAAACTGGTATGGTGGCAAGAGAAGGGTGGCATAGTGTTCTGTCTGTGCTCTCGAGTGACCCCAGTAGGTAACGGGGAGGCCAGCCTTCCAGAGTGCAAGAGTGGCATCTGTCAAGCGTTGAACTCCCTGCGTACCCGATAGGTTCACTGCCTGGAAGTGATGGGCTGGGGGCATGTCAAGTGCTTTGCTTGCCATGGACGTGATTGTAGCGTTTGAGCCAGCCTCAAGCCAGATGGCGGACGGGTATTTCTTTGCGAGGCGATGCGTAGCATGTGAGAAGTACACAGGGTTTCGCAGATGATCGGCGACAAAGTCGGCATCAAACTCTGGAGATGTCTTTGAAGAATCAATGGACCTCTCCACAGGGATGGTAGCAGGGTGGAAGGTCAGCTCGGCGCCGATTTGCTGGAGCTGGGGTCGGAGTGGTGCAACCAAAGCCGAGTGGAAGGCATTGGAGACGCTCAACTTCTTGAATCGTAGCTTTGCATGCTTCTCGGATATTGCTGCAATGACGGCTTCGATGCTGTTTGCAGATCCGGCGATGGTGTGGGATCTTGGTGCGTTGTAACAAGCAATTGATGCATCGAGGCTCGGGTCGACGTCTTCCAGTACCTTCAACACCTCTTCCTCAGTTCCCTCGACGACAACCATGGAGCCCTTCTCAGGGCCCCAGCTGTCTCTGATGAGGGTAGCTCGACCAATGACCAGCTTCAGTGCGTCGTTGAGGCTGAGAACACCGGATGCGCACAGAGCGGTGAGCTCACCAAAGCTGTGTCCAATTACAGCGACAGGCTTCACACCACATTCAATCCAGCACTGAGCAGTGCTGTACTGCAAAGCAAACAAGGCAGTCTGGAGAAGAACAATGTCCTCGATGGGCGTGGCTTGGAAGACAGCGGGGTATATGCTCCCAATACCAAGGGAGATAGCGATGGTATTGCAGCGGTCCATGTGCTGGCGCAAGAGAACATTGCTATCGTAGACTGCACGATCGAGGTTAATAGTGGTAGATAGCTGGCCGCCAAAGCACAGGATGACGGGTCGAGCTGGCGGAACATCGATGGAAGAGGTGGCTGCGCTTTCTAGCTCAGTGAGCTTGGTAACAAGGTCTGGGACCGATCGCGCGCTCAAAATTCGAGCTTGAGGAAGCGTGCGGTTGGATTGTCGAGACACATTGAATGCGAGATCAGCAATGGACGTGTTAGGTCTGCGCTTGAGATAATCCTGAAGCTTGGCTGTGTAGGCGCGGATGCTCCTGTCGTCGAGACCGGAGAACCAGAAGGGATAGCGGAGGTCTGCATCGTCCTGGGCTGTCTGTCCGTTGACAGTGGTCTTCAACCTGAGCTTAGGTGCCTGGGTCACGACCATGGACGCATTGCTTCCGCTTGCACCATAGTTGTTGATAAGGGCAGCCTTGAAGTCAGCATTCCAAGGCTTTGGCTGCAACGTAATTTGAATGCCATCGCTCTTGGTTGCTCCGATTGCTGGATTCATGACTGTATGACTAGCTTGAGGTGGGATGGTGGCCTCGTGCAACATGCAAAGCACTTTGACAAGACTCACGGCTCCAGAGCTACCTTCGGTGTGGCCAACCAGGCCCTTTACAGAGCCTAACTGGAGAGGAACAGGCCTCTTGATTCCGTTGTCCTTCTCTTGGCCAAAGATGCGACGGATGGCGGCGTACTCTGCTGGGTCACCAACTGGGGTACCAGTGCCATGCGCTTCAACAACCGACACATCCTGGGCATCCAAATTGGATGTCTGAAGAACGGACCTAAAGAGGGTAGACAGAGAGGGAGCATTGGGCACTACGATGGGCGTGTCGTTGCTGTTTTGAGCTACGGCAGTACCAGAAATAACACCAATGATCGCGTCTCCGTCCTTCTGAGCTTGAGAAAGAGACTTGAGGAAGACAGCAGACACGGCTTCACCACGGCAGTATCCATCGGCGTTTGCATCGAATGGTTTGCAGGGACCAGTTGGGCTGAGGAAAGATGCACCGGCAAGGTTCTGGTAGACGCCTGGCTCACTGATGGTATTTGTGCCACCAGCCAGTGCAGCAGTGACATCTCCAGACAAGATGGCACGGCATGCTGTGTGAATGGCGACTGCAGATGCAGAGCAAGCAGTGTCAAGCGTGAGCGAGGGGCCGAGCCATCCGAAGTAATGCGAAAGCTTTCCAGCAACAAACGAACGAAGGGTTCCGGTTGCTGTGAAGGCATTCGGTGCATGGTGCGAGGTGTTCGCTACGTAGTCATTGCCACACATACCAATGTAACAGCCAATGTTCTTCGGGTCAGGGCCATTGGCATCGGCATTATTCTGCTGCCGGCTGTCGTTAAAATAGCCTGACATCTCGACGGCTTGATAAGCACACTGGAGCAACAATCTCTGCTGGGGGTCCATGCCGGTACTTTCTCTCGGCGTCTTCTTGAAGAACTTGTGGTCAAAGTCTTCTACTCCATCGATGAAGTTACCATACCACTTTCTCTTGGGATCATTCTCGCGGAAAGTCGTCTCAAAGGTAAACTTGTCGTCCGTTACGAGTTGGTGCTGTGATTTTCCAGATACGAGGAGATCCCAAAATTCAGCGGCAGATGAGGCACCGGCGACATTGATGGCCACGCCGATAACAGCAACGTCATTGGGGTTCACTCTCAGGGCTGGCGTAGTTAGGTCATCGAAATATGTGACACGTCCAGAAAATCCGCTGAGGAGACTTGCTGGCATGCAACGTTCGCCGAAAATGAGGAAGCAGGTAGAGGTGGAGAGGTAGGACGATTTAAGTTCTGAAACAATCTCGTACCACTCGCACCTGTGTAACAGAATGGACTGAAGCGCAGTTTTGTGAATACTCGTTTGATCCTGGATTGTGGCATTGTTGCTGTCAATCCTTGTTGGGATTTTCAGGGTGGATGTGGTACTAGGAAACGAAAACTTGCTACTCTTGTCGCAAAACTCGACGACAGAGTCGAACACACCATTGTGGTCGGGTGTGCTGTGGAAACGACCTGAAAGTCCAAGTTCGGTAACAGCAAAACCGGCGTCTTGCAGGGCGCGTTGGAGTGGCTCGAAGATCGAAGCGCTCGAGGTGACTGATACACGTGTTGTATCATATGCTACGGAGATGTAGGCCTTCAAAGAGGAGTGTGTTAGAATCAGAACATTGATCGAACGGAAGGAGAGTGGATCATGAAGCTCCGTTAGGAAAGGGGTATAGTGGGCTTACATCTGGAAACTTTGCAAGAATATCCTCCAATTCCTTACGGTTGTCTCTCGAATCCACACGTTTCCATGCAACGGAGAATGTGTTCGAGGGTCCCCTGGGATCTTGCAGCTGCTGTTGGTCGACAACACAGCCAGCAAGCATCGCCAAACGTACGGCAACACCAGCGTTTTGCGCAAACTCTGTGGTTGTATATTGAGGAGAGAGTGAGACAGCGAAGGCAGACAACAAGCCAATGCAAAATCCTACCGTCTCCTCAACGATGGACTGCTGTTGGGTAGCATCCTGGCTATCAAGAAATGCCCCATAGTGTACCAGTTGTGCAATCACAACAAAGGGTGCGAGGATTGAATTGGGCAGCTGCTCTCCACCCAGAGGCAACTGTCCGGTCTTTAACCACGCTGCTAAGTCAACGATTTGTGCTTCGCTAGCCTTGCTGTGTAGTTCGGGGCATTTGGTCACTAGAGACTGGTAATCGGAAGGCAATGAGGTGAGTACTTGGTCGACCCATGCGTATCTTGGAGAAGAGAGAATAGTGCCTCGCAGTGTGGTGAGGGTTGATTGCGATAGGGACGGTGAGAGAGGTCCAAAGAGAGCAACCACCGAATTATTTGTGCCGAGCCTCTCGGATGACATGTTTGATAGACGTATGTTCGAGTTGACAGAAAGTAAGACGAGGATGTGAAGAAACTATTGTTTGTCCGTGATGTAGTGGGCAGAAGATGAAAGATAGGAGAAGTACAGAGATAGCGAGGTGGACAAGAAAATAGGATGAGGGTATGATTTAGAAAGGCACCGTCGGAGGCATGAGGCTCTTCGGACTGTCGTCTTGACGTGGTGCAGAGACTTTGTAGTGCTACAAGATGTCCAACTTCCAAGTATTCACTATAGCATGTATATACTTCTTTTCACCCGAACACCCAAGCCACCATGAATCCTCACGCTCAAACAAACGCCGGCTTGATTTAGATGAAATCCTATTCAGACCGCGAATTGTGTCTCCGATGCGGACTATCTTGGCTCTGTGAACGCTCGGAGTAACTGTTCGGACTCTGACAATCACACCAGCGCCCCACTTTCCACTGGTGAACTAGCCGTAAAATACAAAAACCAAGATCTGGGATATGCCCGATGATATGCCGACTCCATTGGCGCCATGGCCGCGGAGCCTTGCAGGTCCGACTAGGCGGTCCTGGTGGATACGAAATGGTACTCGGGTAGTTACCGGGGCAGGTACTACAACACCTTTCATCTATAATACTTGTGTTGAGACCCTTCTGTTTTGCAACAAGTAATTCTTATATTCACAAGCTCCTCTTGGTCTAAGGTGCTTGATTTTCTTGCGTGGCTTCCTTCCTTCCACCCTTCCTCACACCGGGCACAGATCGGACATCTTCTTCGACTACGGATCTTCACATTTTATGATCCATCTCTGACATAGTCTATCTGCACATAAATTCAACAAAGATGTCTGCACCCAGTACTCCCATTGCCATTATTGGCATGAGCTGCCGTTTTGCTGGCGGCGCCACCGATCCCGAGAAACTTTGGCAACTATGCGCCGAAGGACGAACAGGTTGGAGCGAAATCCCAGAGGACAGATTCAAAATCGACGGCCACTACCATCCTAGGCCAGACAACCTCAACACAACAAACGTAAAAGGAGCATGTTTCCTTGATGAAGACGTTGGCAACTTTGACGCCACGTTCTTCAACCTTCCTGCCGAGACAGCTGCAGTAAGTTTCATCATCAGTTCATTTTTGCCATGTATACTTACCGGAGAAAAAATAGTGCCTGGATCCTCAGTTCAGGCTCATGCTCGAGGGCACCTACGAGGCCTTTGAGAATGCAGGTCTTACCATGGAGGACGTGATTGGTTCCAACACATCAGTCTACGCAGGATCTTTTTTCAAGGACTACCACGATGCTGGACTTCGCGACGTCACAACACTGCCGCGTTTCTTTCTTGTCGGTGTCGGCTCTGCAATGGCATCGAACCGTCTTTCTCATTACTTCGATTTACGGGGAGCATCCATGTCCATCGATACGGGTTGCTCGACAACACTCACTGCGCTACACCAGGCATGTAATGACCTTCGCAACCGCGAGTCTGACATGTCTGTAGTTTCAGGCGCTAATCTTATGCTAAATCCCGACATGTTCATCACCATGTCTTCTATCGCATTGATCTCCAAGGACGGCCGGTCTTTTGCGTTTGACAGCCGTGCAAACGGTTACGGTCGTGGAGAAGGCGCAGCAACTATTGTGTTGAAGCGTCTGGATGATGCCATCCGCGATGGCGACCCAATTCAGTGTGTCATCAAAGAGACTGGTCTTAACCAGGACGGAAAGACAGAGACAATCACCACCCCCAGTCAAGCAGCACAAATAAACCTGATGCGACGCTTGTACAAAAAGGCCGGGTTAGATCCCAAAGACACGGGTTACTTTGAGGTATTTGCCTTTGTCTACCCCTGAATGCTCATCATTAACCTTGCCCCAGGCCCACGGAACCGGAACACCAACCGGCGATCCCCTAGAGGTCGGCGCTATTGCTGCCGTGTTCAAAGACTCAAGACCAACCACTACCCCGCTACCTATTGGTTCGATCAAGCCCAATGTCGGCCACACTGAGTGTGCGTCTGGTCTCGCCAGTATTGTCAAGGTCGTCAAAGCCATTGAGAAGGGACTCATTCCCCCGGCAGCAAACTTGGAGACCATCAACCCCAAGTTGAAGCTTGGAGAGTGGAACCTGAAGGTGAGTGCCCCACTAGCCCCCTTCTTTCATACTCGCAAAAATAATGCAACACGACGTACTAACATGTGTTCACCATGCAGATTCCCCGAGCCGTTGAGCCCTGGAACGCATCTCTCCGCCGTGCCTCAGTCAACAACTTTGGTTACGGTGGCGCAAACTCCCACGTCATCCTCGAGAATTTCACGCCTGCCGAGCGTTCCTTTGGCAGTTCCTCTTCCCTTCCTTCCAAGGTCTACGTCCTCAGCGCCAAAGATGAACACGCTGCTAAAGCAATGGTTTCCAACCTCCGGGACCATCTCGAAAATGTCACAGATAGCATCGAGTACGAGAATGATCTCGCATATACCCTCGGAGAGCGTCGTTCAGCATTCCCTTGGGTAGCAGCAACCTCTGCATCTTCAATCTCCGAACTCATCCGACTTATTGATGCCGGAAAGATGAAGCCAAAGCGCAGGGGCGATGTTCCAAGGATTGGCTTTGTTTTCACTGGCCAGGGTGCCCAGTGGTGGGCTATGGGACGTGAGCTCATTTCTGCCTACCCAGTCTTCCGCGAGACACTCCATGAGGCCGATAAGTATCTTCGCGAGTTTGGCGCCCCATGGAGCCTGATTGAAGAGCTTTACCAGAGCGAGAAGTCCACCCGAGTCAACGAAGCCGCTCTGGGCCAGCCAGTATGTGTTGCTGTCCAAATCGCCCTGGTTCGCTTGTTGGAATCCTGGGGCGTCAATCCATCGGCGGTGTGCAGTCACTCCAGTGGTGAGATTGCCAGTGCCTACGCTGCAGGTGTCTTCGATCTTCGCAGCGCTATGGGCGTAGTCTACGCTCGTGGTTTCCTTGCTGCCGACGTGGCAAAGTATTCCAACCTTGGTAAGGGTGGTATGATGGCGGTCGGTCTTGGTGTCGATAACGTACAAAAGTACGTAGAGCGTGTCACTGCCGGCCATGTCATTGTTGCGTGCCAGAACAGTCCTTCTAGTGTAACCATTTCCGGCGACCTTGCCGGAATTGATGAGCTGGAGACGATCCTCAAGGAGGCAGGAGTGTTTGCACGAAAACTCCAGGTACCTGCGGCATACCACTCCCACCACATGGAGCCCCTCGCAACCCCTTACGCAGACTGGCTCAACGCGAACATCAAGGCCCAACCAAAGATGCGCGACATCATCTACTCTTCGCCCACCATTGGTGAGCGCATGACAAATGTGGAGGAAATTGGTGCTGCAGACCACTGGGTAAGGAGTCTTACACAGCCGGTGCTCTTCGTTGAGGCTTTCACCAACATGTGCTTTGCTGCCCCAGGGGAGCCTAGCGACATTGACATGGTCATTGAGCTTGGCGCACATCCCGCCCTCTCTGGCCCCATCCAGGATATCACAACACTTGATGCTTTCAACGGTTCCACAGTTGGCTATGCCAGTTGCTTGGTACGCAAGAAGAATGCTGTGGATACCATGCACACGCTGGCGTGTGATTTGACCCACAGGGGCTTCCCACTGAAGATGGCCGCAGTCAATCTCACAATCCAAGGCCGGGTACTGACTGATCTTCCAAAGTATGCATGGAATCATCAACTCCGTCACTGGTACGAGCCACGCATGAACAGGGCGCACCGCATGTTGTCTGAAGGACCTCACGACCTTCTTGGTTCCCTTGTCACCGGTACCAACCGCATCAACCCCTCTTGGCGCCATGTCATTAAGCCTTCTTCCATGCCTTGGATCACCGACCACATGCTTCAGGGCACTGTTGTATATCCTGGTGCGGGTTTCATCTGCATGGCTCTTGAAGGTCTTCTTCAAGCCCAACAGCAGACTGACAAGGTCATCACTGGCTACCGCCTGCGTGACATTGACATGCTCGCTGCATTGGTCATTCCAGAGGGCGACAATGGCATTGAGGTTCAATTGTCACTCAAGCCATGCGGAGACAAGGCAATCTACGCGAGGGGCTGGAGAGAGTTCCAGGTCTTCTCCGTTACTCACGACGACAAGTGGAATGAGCACTGCCGAGGTCTCATTTGCATCGAGTACGATGGCAAAACCGCTCCCAAGGCCCCTGTGGCTATTCGCGAAAAGAGGGAGTACAGGACTCGTGTCAGCCCATCCGATGTGTATGGCTCCATGCACCGGGTGGGTATTCAGCACGGCCCCATCTTCCAGAATCTCAAGGCAGTGCAAGCTCGTCCCCAGGGTTCTCTCGCAACCATTGAGACCAGGGACACGGCTTCTCTGATGCCATACAAGTTTGAGCACGAGCACGTCATCCACCCAACGACCCTTGATACCGTCTTCCAGGCAATTTACGCAGCACTGCCTGCCGCCGGGGCTCACCTACCATCCGCACAAGTCCCTCGTTCCATCAAGAACCTGTGGATCTCAGGAGGTATCAAGCATGGCGCTCCCAATACCTTCAGTGCTTTCTCCGAAGTGCGGGATAACGACAAGCAGGGCTTTAGGGCTGCAGTCACGGTCATCGACGGAGCAGAGGGAGACGTTGTCATCACTATCGAGGACTTCCTCTTCCAGTCGATTGGTGACGCTCTTAACAAGCGCGAGCCATGCGAAAACGACAAGTTCCTCACCCCCAAGTGGGTTCCTGATCTAACCATGATGAAGCCCGAAGCCATCCAGCAGAAGCTTTGCAGCGAGCCTGATCTCGTTGAGCTCCAGGCCTTGGCTGATACTAGACTGGCATGCTCTTGGTTCATCAGGGATGCTCTTGCGGCTATTACCCCGAAAGAGGTCAGTGGTCTTCAGGAGCACTTCAAGCGTTACCACGAATGGATGGAGTCTCAAGCTTCGGCAAACGAGGTTCCGCCTGTTACACAGGAAGAAAAGGCCTCACTTATTGCCAAGGTCGCGGCTGTCAGTGCCAATGGAGCCCTTGTTTGCAAGGTCGGACCACACTTGGCCGATGTCCTGTGCGGACGCGCAGCACCGTTGGAGTTGATGCAAGAGAACCACCTGCTACAACGTTTCTACACGGAGTCTCTTAATCTCGACCGTAGCAGGAACCAACTGGCAGAGCTTGTTCGCTTGTTCGGACTCAAGCATCCTCGTGCCAAGATTCTGGAGATTGGCGCGGGCAGTGGCGGCGCAACTTACCCTGTCCTCAAAGCCCTGGGTGTCGAGGATTCTCTCTGTGCTTCTTATGATTTCACCGATGCCTCAGACAAATTGTTTGATGCTGCCGAGGAGAATCTTGCGGCATGGAAGAGCATCTTGTCTTTCCGCACACTCGATATCCAGCAGGATCCTTCTGGGCAAGGCTTCGAAGCCGGATCGTACGATCTTGTCATTGCCTCGCAGGCACTGCCCAAGACCGGATCCATCGACGAAACCATGGCAAATGTGCACAAGTTGCTCAGGCCTGGGGGTAAGCTCATCGCCATTGAGCGAACCAACGACCAGCCAGACTTCCACATGACATTCGGCCTACTATCTAACGAGAACCTTGACGACGAGGAGCACCGATTGTTGACTCCTTCTTTGACTGCTGAGGCATGGAACGATGTGTTCAAGAAGAACGGCTTCACTGGACTGGATACTGAGGTCCGTGATTGCGAGAGCAACGAGGCCTACGCCTACAGCGTTCTGATGTCTTCGACGGAGACTGAAGCCCCCTCATACCACCAAGAGGTTGTCATTGCGATTCCCACGCTGAGCCCACCTCGAGAGTGGCTGAAGAGCCTGACTGATGCTGTCGGTGCCATCACCAACTCCCAGCCCACTGTCCAGCCATTTGACAAGCTCAACTGCGAAGGAAAGATTGTTGTCTTCCTTCCTGAGGTCTCCAGCAAGCTTCTCGTCAACCCCGGAGATGCGCAGTTCGAGGCAGTTAAGAACGCGTGCATCAAGTCCAAGGGTCTGCTCTGGGTCACCAAGGGTGGAGCAGTGGAAAGCGCCGACCCATTCTCAAGCTTGGCTTCTGGTTTCCTTCGTATCCTCCGCCTCGAGTATGTTGGCAAGCTTCTGGCTACGCTCGATCTCGACTCCAAGGCAGAGGTCTGGTCCGCTTCCACCGTCTCAGCCGTCAGCAGCGTTTATGCCGGCCTCTTTGCCAATCCCGCCGAGAACAAGCCCCGGGACTTTGAGTTTGCTGACCGCGATGGTATCAACATCCTGCGCTACTTCAAGGACCATGCCCGCAACGATGTCTGGTTCCCTGACACGGACGAGGCAAACACGACTGTGCTGCAGAAGTTTGTCGACAGCTCGGTCCACCTTACTATCGAAAACCCTGGACACCTTGAAAGCCTCGTGTTTGCTCCCAGCGTCGACAAGTCAGGTCTTGAGATTACGGCCGACGAGATTGAGGTATGTCCTCAAGCTTTCGGCATCACACCTCGCGACATTGGTGCTGCAACCAACACCATCCAAGACCGAACCTTGGGCTTCGAGTGTGCCGGTACGGTGACTCAGGTCGGTGCGAATGCCGCGTCTGAGGGCTACAAGGTTGGCGACCGTGTCGCGATTGTCATGGACGGCGAATCTGGCAACAGAATCCGTGTCCCTTGGACCAGCGCGGTACAAATCCCAGCCGCCATGGGTTTCGAGCTTGCTGCTGCCCTTCCCGTTGCATATGCAACGGCCTACATCTCACTCATGGATGTAGCTCACATCCAGAAGGGAGACAGCATTCTCATCCACGACGCCGGCTCTGCCATTGGCCAAGCCGCAGTTTCACTCGCCAAGTACGTCGGCGCAGAAATCTTTGCTACAGTCAGCGACCCCGAGCACAACAGCTTCCTCAGGCGTGTCATCGGCCTCAAGGGAGACCACATCTTCCCCAGCACGGACGCTGCCTTTGCCACTGCCATCCAGACCAAGACCAATGGCCGTGGTGTCGACGTCGTCCTGAACACGCTCGAGGGATCTCTGCTGCACAAGACTCTTGAATGTGTTGCTCCTCTCGGTCACTTCTTCGAGCTCGGAAAGAGGGATCTCGAGCAGAACAGCCGCCTTGACATGGGCGCTTTCGCCCGCGGTATCACCTTCTCCGCCATCGACGTCACCATGCTGGCCAAGCACAAGGGACGCCAGGTGCACCGCGCCTTGACTTCCACCCTTGACCTCATGAAGGCGAGGAAGATTCGTGGTGTGCCAATTTCGGTGCACGACATCTCCAACGCTGTCCAGGCTTTCCGCAGTGCTCAGTCGAGCGGATCGCTAGGAACAGTCGTTCTTTCAGTCAAGCCAGAAAGCATGGTACCGGTATGTATACCCGCATTGTCCCCCGGTGAAGGCTCACGTTCGATTTGCTAACATTCAAATAGGTTGTTCGCCAGATGCCCACGGTCAAGCTCCACGCAGACGCATCCTACGTTGTCGTCGGCGGCTTCGGAGGCATCGGCCAGAGCATCTGTGTCTGGCTCGCTGAACACGGGGCCAGGAACCTCATTGTGCTCTCTCGAAGTGCCAACGCGGCCGACAAGGCCGCTCCTCTGCTCAACGACTTGAGCAACCTCGGATGCCAGGTCCGGGCGGTAGCCTGCGACATTGCCAACGAGGACGACGTCAAGCGCGCCGTTGAATCCGTCAAAGACCTGCCTCCGGTCCGCGGTGTGATCCAAGGTGCCATGGTTCTCCGCGACTCGATTCTCGAGCAAATGTCCCTTGGCGACTACACGACCGGTCTGCGCCCCAAGGTCCAGGGTACCTGGAACCTACATCGTGCATTCGAATCCGCTCCTCTCGACTTCTTCGTCATCCTCTCGTCCATTGCCGGTATCATTGGCATTGCATCCCAGTGCAACTACGGCGCGGGTGGCGCCTTCCAAGACGCACTGGCAGCGCACCGCACCAGCCGCGGCCTCCCCTGCGTCTCCATCGACATTGGCGCCGTCAAGAACGTCGGATACGTGGCCGAGCACGACGACACGCACAACTACCTCAAGAAGCTCGGCCACATGGTCCTCTCCGAAGGCGACGTCCTCAAGTCGCTCGCGTGCGCCATCACATCGCCCTTTGCAACCCAGCTCGTCTTTGGCATCAACACTGCACCCACCAGTGCCCTCTGGGACGAAGGCCCAGCATCCCGCGACCTACGCTTCTGGCCCGCCAAGTTCCGCTCGTCAGGCGATGAGAGCGCAGATGCTGGCTTGGCTGATACCCTCGCCGGTCGCATTTCAAGCGCCACCTCGCTCGAGGAGGCTGCTGCTGCCGTCGCCGGCGAGATCACGGCCAAGATCATGGACATCTTTATGATTCCCGAGGCTGAGGTGTTCCCGCACAAGCCTATGGCGGATTTTGGTGTCGATTCCCTGACGGCGGTGGAGCTGAGGAATACGCTGGCGACAAAGGCTGGCGCTGAAGTGTCCATTTTCGATATCATGCAGGCGCCTAGTTTGAGCGCTATGGCGCTATCGATTGCGGCCAGGAGCTCGCATCTCAAGTCGTCGTTGGTTGTTGCTGCTTAGAGAAATCTTTTTTTTTTCATTGTTGGTTGTATGATCTTTGTAATATCTGCATGATATCTATATGTATAGTTTTTCAATTTTTCATTGGTTTTGCGGTTCGTTGGTCGGTCGGTTGGGGGGTGGCGTTGTTTGATATTACATAGTACCTTGATCTTTTATTTTCTTATCAATGTCAGAGATTTCACTATATGCATGTGTGCCCGAGTTTGATGATTTTTCGTCTCCAAATCAAGTCTGGCGTGAAAAGAAACTGGAAACATGGCAAGTTGGGGGGGTAAACAGATGAGTTAAATGTGTACGTAGTAGCCCACCTAGAATGGCAAGCCAGACGACATGTTTGTATATACAAGATGAAATAGAAACAAGAAGTGCCCAAGGCAAAGCAAAGGGTGAACAAGTGTATGCAAACACTGAGCGCAGCAGGCCAAGAGCATTTACACCACGGGCCAACCGCTGGAAAAGTTGATTTTGTTGATGCCAAACTTCTTCTGGCCATCGGCGTATCCGATACGGGTATCAACATAGTGGTAGTACAGCACCGGACCCATCTGCGGATCATAGTACACACCCTGACCTCCAGGACCGTAGACCCAGTCGTGCGACTCGAGCACAGTAGTGCCGCCGCCACGAGTGCAGTCGACGCCATTTTTGTCGACAAAGCCGCCGGTAGCGCTGGTGGACCTGCAGACCTGAATCTTGTACTCTTCGCCGCGCGCAGGCCTGTTGGTATCGAAGCCGCAGCACTTTCCGACGGAGAAGAAGAGGTAGTGGTACTTGCCGTTGAGCGCGATGAACGGGGCTTCCTGGGCGTGGGTGCCCTCGGGCTTGAAGGCAATGTTGGTGACGGCTGAGGAGCTGGTTTTCAGGGGCGGGTTGGTCATGCCGATGCTGAAGAGGTCCTGCCAGAAGGAGCCAAAGGACATGACGAATTTGGAGCCGTCCCAGTAGAGGGCGCCGTCGATGGCGTTGTAGTTTTTGCCGCTGCTGGACTGGATGCCGGTGGAGCCGAGATCGGTCCATGTGGAGAGGTCTTTACTGGTTGCGACGCCAATGGCCGAGTTTTGGCTGCCGAATGAGGACACGCTGTAGTAGAGGTAGTATGTGTCGCCGACCAGCGTCACGTCGGGGGCCTGTCAGGTGGGTGAGGTTAGTGCTGGGTGATATATGACGACGGTTTTTTTCGGAAGGGG